>JAQIVZ010000475.1:0-65584 GCA_034700945.1 Arrhopalites spinosus
TAAAAGTGAATGGCTGGGGATTTCCTCTATTAAATTGTCCATTTAAATTCTCATTTGTAAATGTTCTATACATGCAGACAGACTCCAATTTATTTTGCACGTGTACACAGAACAAAGAGTGGAGCATTTTATTATGTAGTATAACGATTCATATAAAATAAGCTTCTCAATAAATTCATTTTTGTTTACAAACTATTTTTTTTCTAGCTCTCTATTGAAAAAAGACAAAAAAGATTACACGTTATAGAAGCCTACAATGTGTGTGTGTTATTATAGTACACACACAATGAAAAGAATTTCTACTCCACCCCAAACATTTCAAGTAAATTAAAACTAGACATTATTTTCTCCTCATAAAATTGGCAATTTACAAAAACTCTAGAAAAAAAAATTGAACAGGTGAGAGAAAGGGAAAGAAAAAAAAGAGAGGAGGGGCTTTGCTTTCACTTAAATTGAATCGAAAAAAAGAAAATTGCATCATACAATATAATAGAAGATGATTAAGAAAAAACCCCTAGAAATGTTGACTGAGTTCAATGTACTCAACATGAAAAGAATTCTTCCTGCCAATATCTATATGCCCTACAAACCACAATTTAACTACAATTAGGTAAAGTACATTGATTAAATTGAGTACAATTCCATGTACACTCTTTTTAAAATGTTTAATACATTTTACAAAATTAAGTAGAGTAGAAATACTCTGTAAAATATTCTCATGGAATTTTATAAAATAAAACGATTAAACTACTTGAAATATAGTCAAGTCCCAATTTAAGCTAAAGTGACGAAAAGGAAGGAATGCAAAATAAATAAAAGTAATTTTTTGTAAAAGAAAATAAAATCTCTTAATTACAAATTTATTTAAACACTTCAAGATGCTAACATTTCCAGTCAAATGAATACTAGAATAATTTTTGTATACAAATTTTAACCACATTTATCTGTATACATCTCATGGGAGGGGATAATAGGCTTAATAAGTTTCATTATATTTTCCACCTGACTCCATCTTATTGCATAGAAAGTTGTCTAATTAAAATATATACATCTAACCCTCTTTTCTCTACCCTTTTCATTAATTACTTGTACCTCTTCCCGCCTCTCTCTCTCTACTTTCTTTTAACCAACATTTGGTAATTTCCTGGAAAGCTTTTCTTCTTGCTCAAATTACAAGATTCATATTATGGGAAAGAAAAGAGAAAGAAAAAAGAATCCAAGTTACAAAGTTAAAATGTGTGATGGGTGAAGAGCTGATGGATACAGAGAGAGAGAGAGAGAGAGAGAGAGAGAAGAAAACAAGAGGAGCATATTTCCATTTGGCCATTCCATTTATACTCTCAACTTGTATTTTAGCCGAGTTGAATGGATCCTAAGAGGCTATAAAGTTCCAAGCAGACATTATATAAATCCCATTCAACTTCAATCTTGTGCAACCTCTAAATTGTACTTCATACCATAGAAACCTTTCCTCTCTCTCTCCATTTTCAAAAAGTGTACACACTTTTCTCTTATATTACAACCACACACACACACCAAAAGGAAAAGCCCTCTTTCTCCACTTGTAGCTACCGTATTTTACTTCTTATCCTCATCTTGAATGCTTTTAGTGGTGAAAGGGACCTTTCACATTTTCAAAAGCGTTAGCGGAAAACCAAAATAGCCCACCAGAAGGAAAAGAATCAACCATACAAGGAAGGATAGGATGACTAAGATGATGATGATAATAATGATGGGGAGAGAAGGGAGAACCATGTCATGTCATATTCCACTTCAAGTTAGTCACTACAACTACTACTCAACTTACAAGATTCTCTACTTGCTCTGTGTAGATAAAAAAATACTCTACATTTCTATCTCTTCAGTCGTTGAAACTTTCAACAATATAAAAAAGTTGTTAGCTTTCCATTTTCACTTTAAACCGAGTTTAAACACTACAATCTATACTTTCCCCCTTTTTTTCCTCCGAGAAAAATGTCTCGTACGGAGTCTTTTTGTAAAGAGTCTAAAGAGTATCTTAAGTGGAGAAAATATGTGGAGCATTTTTTTTTCCTTTTAAAATTTTTATTAAAGATTAAATAAAAAATTTTATATATAGACTGATAAATTAAAAAGTAATTAAATTTTATTCTTGAAAGTATCTTCATCAAGTCTAAAAAGTTTTTAATCTTATTTTTCAACCTTTTTGCCTTCCAATTATGTACTACATGTGTATCCAAGAATTTTTTTAAAAATATTCATAACAAAGAGTTGCTCATTGTGCGTAAGTATTCTTGTTCCAACATGATAATGACAAAAATGTGTTTGTCTATTTT
This sequence comes from Arrhopalites spinosus, assembly GCA_034700945.1. Lineage (NCBI taxonomy): Eukaryota > Metazoa > Arthropoda > Collembola > Symphypleona > Arrhopalitidae > Arrhopalites > Arrhopalites spinosus. The sequence goes on from JAQIVZ010000475.1 coordinate 2,316, forward strand.
ACATGTAATGTTACATGGTGAGTTAAATAAAAATTCCAAACATAATCTTGCCGCCGCCCATGCCCTTGTAAATTTTGTGAGATTAACTCTCCTCCTGTCTCTTGTTTTAAGAAGAAGAAGAAGATAGAAAAAAATATGGCGGGCGAGACGAGGGCTGGAGATTGGAAATGATTCATTTTTCATTGATCAAGTTTCTCTCTGTGTCTATAAGATGTAAACTTGCCATAATAAACTGTATACTCGGCACGAATTTTCTTAACATTGAATAATATAATTCTTTGGAATCTCTTAGAGTAGAAAATGTTGACTCATCGTTCAGAATTTTCTTCTCATTACTCATTGAGAAGAAAATGAGAAATGAGAGCCTTGTCTCTCTCTCTGTTTCTCAAAATTGGTTTTTCCCTTCGGGCTGTAGCGTTTTTACTCTCTCTCTCTGTCTGTTCAATCGTGGGTAAAATAAAAACGATGCTGTATGTACAAAGTTAGATTGTTGATACGTAATTTTTGTACGATACGAGAGCTGAATCTGTCGAGCTCATTCCAATCAAACACAACTCTGATTAGTTGAAATGAAAGCGACTGTGCCGATATCCACTCCACTTAAATTGAGAGCTGAGCAGATACTAAGGGTCAAAGAGGGAAGTTAATAAAGGACTAGATTTTCGGGATCACATTTTTATCAAAACAATTTTCCATGTTTTTTTTCTATATAAGTAGAAGAATCAAATTACCTATTTTTGGCCAGAAAAACTGATATTTTAATTAAAATTCATTTACAAGTTTACATCTAAAATAACAAACAAAGTAATAAAAATGGTCCGTCTGTACAAACTCTATGAACTTGTATAAAAATCTGAGTGTAAATAGAATAAAAATATAATTAATTTGAAAAATAACTTTCTTCCTAAATGTTCATTTGAGACAAATTGGTTAGGTAATCTTGAGGACTAATCCAAGTTTTGTCAAGCTAAAAATATAAAGAATAATATTTTCTTCACTTAATTTAAATAACGTCGTATGTTTTTCTTATCTGTGTAGTCTCCGTTTCACCATACACGGCTTAATCACTTTAATCATAGCATATCACCAATTCCAGGATACTAATTACAAATTAATTGCTACGGAATACATTTACATTTAGATGTAATAATTGTACATGAGTACATACATACAAGAATATCTAATATAATTATACCAAAAGTTGAACTGAAGAAGAAGAAGAGAGAGGGGGGGGGGGCTCATATGAGATAGCTCCACGTTGTAATCAACAAACAGTTTATTTTGACATGGCGATAGCGAGGTAGTCTAAATTGTGCTAATAAAGGCTTACAGCTTACAAACAAATTAACGTCGAGCAACTACATTGATTAATTAATCGCTCCTGGAGAATCTTTAACTGTACTAGACTCCCTCCCTCCAACCTTTTCCAGCGTTTTGAGTCTACAGACAGAGAGAGAGAGAGTACCTGAAGTCATGGAGTCATACATTGCAGAGAAATCAAAGAATATGTCTCTCTGGTCTTTGCAGAGAAATGGCTTCCTTTTCTTAATTCCTTAACAAAGGAATTAGTTAGTCTCTAATCTAATGGAGGATACATGCAGAATAGAGATACAGATGTATGTATGTATATGCATGTACTTGTCATTAATTACGCATGAGACATAAAGCATAGCTCCAATTTTCTCGCCCATCTTCTCCAAAAAACTCTGACTAATGTTACATGAATATCTCCCTTCAAGACATATGCTCCTCTTCTACGTCCTACTCCAATGCTCTCGATGAGCAAACAGATTGGAGACGCTAAGCTCCCTGGGACTGACGAGAACGGAAGGAAACCAACTTTAAAAATATACCAAAGAGAGAGAGAGAGAGAGGAAAGAAGAAAAAGTTGGTAAAAGTTCATTATAGAAATGCAAAAAAAATGTTTCATGCGGGCGGAAGGAGGGAAAGGAATTACGTGGAATTTTCACGTATATTCCCATTTACCATACCACTCAGCTTCCTGGTTAAAATGAAGGTGATGGACGTTGTTCGAAGATGAAATCTACCAAGTTTTTTTTTCTCTCCTTTTTCTTTTTACTTTTAAAAGTGTCTTTTTATATAATTTCAACTGTCTCAACATACTTTTCATTTCACAGAGAGAGAGAGAGAGAGAGAGGGAATCCAAATTAATCCCAGTGCAATGACTTAGTTCTGGAACAGAGATATGGTGAAATTTTACTCTACAATATTTACAAATGTATCACAAGCGACAGGACAACTTAGCTAGCCCACCAACCACAAAGACCATTTCTAATTTGCTGAACAAGAATAACAATAAAATAACATACAAGTCTCTTCATTTCCACTTTTAATACAAAAGACTCAACTCATTCCTTCTCTCCTGTCCCTGACACGGACACCAGGAAAATGGTGACAACTTTCCAAAGCCCTAGCTTTAATTATTTTGAGGTCACCCACAGAAATGAGCACGAGTGACTGTCTGAAGGGTTGGGTATGAAACCGCGAGATTTTTTTTATACAAAAATAAGTTTTATATAACTTATAAATTTAGCCAACTCTTGAAATCATTCATGAGGATCATGATGACAAAATGAAACATCAAACAAAAAGATTTGACAGTAAATAGTTGGATAAAAAATATTTGTTCAATTTCTTTGATTAAATTTGATGGCATATATAATTAATTAATTTTACAAGTTTTGTTCAATCAAATATTCTTTTAAATTTAGAGTATAAATGATATGGCTGGAGAATTGCATCTAATATTTAAATTTCTTTCGTTTGTAGAAGTACAACTTACAGAAGAGAATAATTATCAAAAAGTTTTTTTAAGTTTGGTTGAGGAGCGGTTGGAAGAGAGAGAGAGAGAGAGAGTCGTAAAATGGATAATTTTGTCTCGTAACTACATTAGCTTACTTTACATAATGACTTGGTTCTTTTTTCCTTCCTTTCTCGATTCGACAGATAAAAATAAAGACCGGGCGAGCGGAAGAAGAAAGAAGACATGTGCATTTTAGACTTTCATCATAGAACATGGAACATGGAACATATATGTAGTCTATGGATGGGGAAGCGGAAAATAAAAAATTTAATAGATAGATAAATTAAATATTCCTACAGATTACAGATAAAGTAACTAAAGTAGAACTCTGCCTGATAAAAAATGGCGACCAGGCCGCACTTTATCTTTTTCCTCTCCTCCTCCATACAATGTAACAAGCATTTGCAAAAAAGAGAGAAAAAGTTTCTTCTTTATCATTATTCGAGAACACCGCCTGTACAGGCAAAGAGAAAAGGAAGAGATGAGGAAGGAAAAATGATAATTGCCAAATGTACCACCTACAGGATATGATGGGTCGAGGGAATATGATAAGATAGATAGTTAATATCAAAATGATGACAAAAGTCTCCATATAGAAATAATACCAAAGACAAAGAGTTCACTCGAGAGTTACAGCCTCGAGACCACTCCAGTCCAAAACTATGGGGAGTCTTAAGGGTAAAAGAACAAGAGCTTTCTTTTTTGAGAACTGAAAAAGTTGTCACAAAACTTATCTGTTTTTGTACAGAATTTTGAGTAGCTTCTCCTAATATAAAAAAACATACTTTAATGGTGACTGGACCGGCTTCTTTATTGTACTCACAAGTTAGTTTAAAAAAAATATTTACAAACTAAAGTTAGTCATAAACAAATTGTCTGACATGTTCACGTATCTGTATGACAGAAAAAAGAGATACGGTTCCTTAGAGATTTGTCACAAACTTTTTAACATTTGGCATACTCGTATGTTAGAGAGTAGAGAGATTGACTGGAAGGTATTTATTTTCTTGTTTTTTTTCTAATTTAATCTCTTGAGCATACATTTGTATCCAAGTTTCTAATTAATTTGTGTTGCTTTACTATAAATATTTTTAAACGTTTACGTTTAATTATAATTCATTAAATGTAACCCAGTTGAAATTTCTTCATCTTTAACTTTTTACATGATTTACTACTTGCTCCATGGGAGAGAAAATAAATATTGAAATGTAGTATAAATAATTTAAATTTAAATTGACATTAAATAGTTCACGAGTGGAATTATTGTAGCTATTAAATTAGTAGTCTTGTAATTAACAAAAATCAGTCAACTACTAAATTTTAATTTAATTTTCAAGGTGAGGTAGAATTATATCACCTTTAAAGGAAATGTAAAATGAATTTTTTACAGACAGAATTAGGCTTGTTATGTTTTATACGCTTTTGATATGTCTAAAGTTTTACATTAGACACAAAAGCGTCTCTTGCTAATTTCTCATACACATGGAAATTAGGACTCTGGGCAATAAAAATGAGGATCAAGAGAGAGAGAGAGAGAAAGAATTCAATGTAATAGAATGTAAAAGAAAAATCTTGTTTCTGATCTGTACGACTACACAGATCAGAGTCTATAAAATAGGAAAAACGGGAAAAGTTAATTATCTTGGAGCTTCTATAACCTAATTAAGATCTCTCTAACCTAGCTTGTGTCAATTAAAACTAGGAACCAAAAAAGTTAAGATTGCAACTCTTACGTCAAAGTAAATTAAAGTCAAAGTCAAAAGGACTAATGCATAGAACTAGAAGACACATGAAAGTCTCTCTCTCGCACACTCTATGTGAGAACATAAAGTCATGTGTCTCATTTAAGACGGATGTAACCACATGGAAAAAGTCAAATTATATGGACCCCTTTCTCCAAATAAAACTGTACATTTAATTTGAAAAGCCATGTATGAATACACTTAAATTATATTTGATGGATGAAAGAATATTTCTCCATCTTTTCCCTTGAATCATGGACATGTCTCAACTTCAATTACAACTACCCGTAAAACTAGTTAAACATTACTGAAGGTCATGTTTTAATGAGCATGTCAAAAATAAAAGTGTAAAATTAAATTAATTATTGCCTACAAATTGTTTGTAATGTTTTATAAATTTACTATAAGAGAGAGAGAGAGTTAGACAAGGGGAACATAAATTTTTAATTAATTTTATTAATTCAAAGAACTTAAATTGAAATCCCTTGACTATTTTTTCACACCATTTAAAGTCAACTTTAATAAAAAGGTAAACTTAAATAATGAATGACCCACTAGATTTAGTGACACATTTTATTTAATGTTATTTATGAATGTGATTTATTCTGGTGGCAAAATAACGACCCATGTCATTACTAAGCCAAGCTGCATAGTAGGACGGGGGTCCATGTCCCATGTGCAATGATAAAATGTTGGTGTGCAATATAAACGCACTTTGCACTGTGTCGTGGGACGCGACTAGAAAAAGAATGAGTTTTTTTTCTCTTAATGATGAGGTTTTTCCTGGTATTACTACAATTTCAACTCCCTCTCTCCATTCCATGGAACCAAAGACACAGAGCCTGTGAGTCCTTGTCCCGGCGTCTTTAGTAAATAATGTCTACGTCTTTCATCTTGCCTCTCTTGTCTTACCTATTACCTACACTCCTTGTACGCCGCATATATACGTATGTACGTAGTGTAGACTCAAATGGAGTCACAAGACCAAGAGGGAAAGGTCCACGTGAAAAAGTAACGTAAACGGATTTTGAGTCAGTCAAAGAGTCAGCGAGTTAGCCAGTAGCTCTTTTTCACGCAAGAACAAATTGGTCGATCGTTCCATTTGGTCGATTCGATTTGAAAATTAGTTCTACCCGTCTACTGTTATTGAAACCAAGAGGCCCAAGAAGAAGGCGGCTGAGCCTCTTCCTCCTCTTTTCTTTTCCTACTCTTTTGTATTGAAAGAGAAAATTTCTTTTACTCTGAATCCAACTTGTGGATGTACATACTGTACGATATATACGTATTAGCAAGTATTTACTTTCTCCTCATAGCTCTCTATGAGAGAGAGAGAGAGACACATTTCAACTATATGAATGTGAGGCTTCTTTTCTTTCAATTCCTTCCTCCTATTCATCCATTAAGAAATCTAACCACGTCAAGAGCATAAAAAAAAGACAGAGAGATAATGAGCGTGGGTGAGTTGACTTTGCTTTCTCTCAACCTCTGCCTCCCCTCTCATCTACTTTCTCCCTTCAAATATTACAAAATCTTCTTGTACACATGCAATCCCCACTGTTTGGATTCACTTTATTCTCCAGCAGAGAAAATACTTTTTCTTTTGTCTTTCCATCATTTCTCATTTCAATTTCATATTCAATTCAGATCCTGCCACAGGTCCTATGTAATTTGCCAATTGATCTATAGACTATAGTCAATGGTGAAAGCTCTCGTCCTTTTTTTCATGTGTACATTTAATTTCGTTTCTCGGAATGTTGAAATGAAACTTTTCTCTTTTTTTAAATACAATTCACTTGATGCTTTCACTTACATTTAATTATATATATATAATATGACTAACTTTATGCAAATGTAATTAAAATATGGATGAAAAATCATTTAATATTAATTCTCTTACTTAGTGCAGAGTTACTCCCACGATTATTCTGAACTTTGCCCCGAAGTGCTCTTAATTTTCTTAGTCGTTCTTCTTGTGTGGCAACTTTCTCTCGAAGTCGTTGTAACCGCTCCGCCTGTAAATAAATGGGAATGTAAGCAATTAAATGGAAAATTATTTTCTTGTGTAATTTAATTATGACTTAAATTCATATTAATTAAACAAATTATACGTACCTCCCCGCCCGACTTGAGGAAGCGTAGCCTCTGGGCTTTGGCTGCCAACAATTGATCTTGAGTCTAAAATTTTAATTAATTTTATTTATAAAAATATTTCACTTCTTACAAGGCATACAATTTTTATTATAACAATAAAAAAAATATTTAATCTTACCGAGAGTTGTCGGGCTTGACGGGCTGCCATCGCCTCCAATCTATTAGGACACAAGAAAAAAAGTTACGAAATAAATTTTAAGTACTTTTTCACAAAAAAAGCTTGTTTATTTGATATTAAATTTAAAAATATAAACTTACTCTGATATACTAAGCCCGCACGTCTCGGGTAACTGTTGGACAAAGAGAAAAAAAAATTAATTGAAATTCCTCATATAAATTACATTCACCATAATAAAATTGCGCGCACATTTAAATCTGGTGACATTAATTTGGCTCAGTGCTTTGTCTCATTTTGCAAAATAAAAAGAAAGAGAAAAAAATAACTACAGAATATGGAGTAGATTATTATAACAAAGAAATTTTTTTTTGAAGACAAAGTAACAAAACGTAGCCACAATTAAATGAATGGAATTAGAGAGAAGGAAAGGGGATAATAAATGAGAGAGAGAGACACAAAAAGAAGAAAAGACTGAAAAGAAGCCCCCACTTGGGTACCTAAGACCATCTGCCTTGTTTTCTGTGGCCCTGTCTTTAGAGTGCCAATAATATTATTCGCACAGTTGTATTTTATGGCTTCCACGTCAATGGGATCATCATCATCCTTTGTCTCTCTCTGTTACTGTCTCTCCATATTAAGCTTGACTGTACGAATACGTACATCAAGTATTGTACTCTGTGTTGGAACCAACTCCATAGAGAGAGACAGAGAGAGAGAGAGAGAGAAAATCTTGAATTGTTTCCCTTCCAGCAATTCTGATTCTTCATATTCATACACCTTATACATACAATGTATGCAATATGCATGTAAATGTGTAGAGGGGAAAAAGAGTGTCATTATTTTATAGCTGGGTACAATTCTAGTAGAGAGAGAGAGAGAAATTGCGTGGGAGCGTTAAGAGCTAGAATAAGAAATTAGGTTAAGACCTCAACTAAAATATGCACATGTTCCCCCTCTTTTCGCCCTTCATCCTTCACTTTGACTCAAACTTGTTTCTTGTTTCATCTTTATTTTATTGTACAACTATACACACACACACACTGTACAGAACATAGAATCCTAGGCAGCCTTTTGATCCTCCCTCATTCTTTCTCTACTTTCTACATGCTTTCACTTTCTCCACTTTTACTTGTCCTAGACAGTACTTACTTGTGCTTGTACAGTACAGTACAGACTACAGACAGCTGCTTCCATTCCTAGCCAAAGCCACCACAAAACTTTGTGTATAGTTTAGTGAAGAGAGTGCTGAGAATTTAAATTTCATAGTTATGTAGTTTAGTTATATATATAAACGTTAATTTCGTTGATTGCTTCGTTGCAATTATACCTCGGGCATAAAAATTACCTTGAAAACTCCATTCGTCTCTCTCTCTGTCTGTCTTTCGAGTGTAGTTTTCAATAGATAGTAAATACATGGAAATAAAAGCTTAAATTTTATACAAAGTAAACATAAAAAGTTATACCAACTATTTTGTAACACTTAATTAAATTTAAACTAAAAAAGATGATGATTACAATGACCCCAGGGGTAAGGACTTGATTGAACTTGTTAACATTCTACAATGTTAACGAAGAAGAGCCCAAAAGAGAAGGAGAATAAAAGAATTAAGAGTCATGTCTTTCAAATTCTAACCACATGTACCAATTATTACTCTCTCTCTCTCAAACTGTTAACTTGGTACACTGTACAGACAGACACATGTATAATCTCTCAGGAAAAATCTTTGCTTCTCAAAGTAAAGAACGTGAAGTTAAGATGAAGACGAAGAGAGAGAGAGAGAGAGAGAAAGAAGAATTTGAAAACTCTCCAACTTTTTAAAACTATGTTGAGAGGCCAAACAAAAACCAAAAGGAAAACTTGAAGGAACAATAAGACGACCCAGAAGATGGAAAATTGTGTCACTATAATGTATACATATAAAAGAAGAGAGAGAGATAGTCTTTGGTTTGGTGAATATAATTCCAACTTGAGTTAGTTTACTACTAACAGACAGAAAGAGAGAGAGAGAGAGAGAGCTTAGTAGGCAAAAAGGAGCAAGAAGTTGAACGATTAATTTTCTCTACCATACGATCCCCCTGTAATTAATTGAATGAAACTTTTCCTTCTCTCTCTCTCTCTGATCAAAGGCATCAAGGCGAAGGGAATGGTAAAGACAAACTTTGTCTCAGCTCTGTCTCTCAACGCTCAAAACAAGAGGAAAGACAGACAGACACACACACACACACAGTGGATACAAGAATGGCAGTTAATGCGGATGAAATAAATAAAGCAGCTTTTGAGAACCCTACTCCTACTCTCTACTCCTACCACCATCACCAACATCATAATATATTGCCTGTCATTTTGAGGAAATACACAATCAAAACCACTATTCTAACTATTTTATTATTATATAATATTAATTGATAAAGAGCAATTAATTTGCAGGGGATTTTGTGAAACAAAATCCCTGAATAAAAACTCACTCTTCTTCTTCCTCAAATTATGCCCATGTTGAGTCAACTGTTAATTCAATATTATTTTTTTCTAATTTATTTGTTTTTCTTTTATCTTATCAACTGAGTGAGAATTATACTCAAAATATTGTGAAATGTATTTTATTCATATTTTAAAATAAAAACCTTTTTTTTTCTTTGTGAAATATTTTGTACATGACAAATATTCTGCTCTTATACTGTACTGTATGTATGTACAGTATCTGTACTAAAGGTAGACAAACACTACAGAATATTTAAGTTGTAAAGAAAAAAAAGTGAAATTCTTCCCCCCGTGTACATAATGACTCTAGGTTACATTTATAAATTGAAGGAGAGATTTTTTTGCAAAATATTGCCCAGACTTTTTTTGCAATATTCTTCAAGATAAATTGGTTCTATTATAATATGTATAAAGTGTAAATGGAGAAAGCGAGGGAGGAAAAAGGAAGGAAAGAAAAAGTTTGTTGTATCTTTCTCTCTACACTTTCTCTTCTCTTTGTCGTTCCTTTTTTTCTTTTGGGGGATAAAATTGGAGATTGCCATGGGGGGAGAGCAGGAAAACATAAAGCAAAAGGACAAGTACAAGGAAATGGCCAGACACCATCAACAGTCTCAAGCATAAGAAGTACGACAGACAAGGTAGATCAACGTAATAAATGTGAAAAGTTTGTGCAAATTTTTCATGGTAAAAAAATGAATGTCCACCTCGTCACATCTCATTTGATCCTCTCTCTCTCTCTCTTTTCAAGTTGAGCCCAACACAAAAAAAATAACATTTTTTTTACACGATGAGACATGAAAGCATAACAGTTGAACATTTACAGATATATAACTTTTTTTACATGTACAATTGTACATTGGAACATAACATAACATGAAAAAATAACATGGGATAACAACCATACTCAAAAAACATTATTATTATTTCTTTTTTTTTCATAGCCTTAAAAAATACATGGTGCAGTTAGTTGTTACTAGTATGTGCAGTGCAATGAGAGAAACTGTACAGACTTCATATTTCACAATACTTGCAAGTAAGAAGTAACTAAGGAAAAGTACAGACAACTACAAATATTCAGTCTTGTAAATTGAGAAACTTTTTTTTTATTTCTTGTTTGACATTCAAAATTTCACTGTAAATAAAAACTTGAATCTCTTCAAAATCTCCAAATAATACACTCATCAGACAAGATGGTTGTTCTATCTTTTTGAAAGATCAATCTTAATTTAGAAAGAATTTAATTCTACTGTAAAACTTCATATCTTTGTTACTCTCTCTCTCTCCCTCTCTCTCTTTTAGTTTATGATATAAACACCACACCAAAAAACTTGAAAATGGAATAAATAGAGACTGGTCTAATTTGTGTGAGGGGAAGCAAGAATTCTCCTTCCGGGGAAAGAAACCGTCAAGAGAGAGAGAGAGAGAGAGATTTCTATAGTTTCTACAAGATTAATACATGTAAGAATAAACTACCGCAAGTTATACCATAAATATAAGGTGGTTAACGATGGTTGAGGAGGAAAGTGTGGTAAAGTGAAGAAAAGTGGAAGTACAAAAGTAAAAGTAGTATAAGAAAAGAGAAAGCAGTTAGACTTGAAGCAATGAAAGTTAAAAGAACCACCATTTGCCATCAACTAGCTCCATTGTATGTCTATCCCAAGGTATATATAAAATGTACAATACATTTTATATATAAAAGACAAGCCTCAATAGCCCCTTTACTCTCCAGTCATTCTCTCTCTCTCTCTTAGTTTTATCTTACAGTCACATGCAGTCCTGGAAAACTTTTGCATAAACAATACTCATTTTACTAACTTACTCTATATCCTTCCTCTCTCTCTCTCAAAAACCCACCCACCGTCCCATACCATAGACTGGAATGGATTCAGGGCCATGGGGCCATGAATAAAATGTGAAGAAACATTATATATATATATATATAGAGGACAGCTGGTGTGTGTATTAGGATAAAAAAATGGTGTATAGTCAAAGAAAGCTTGGTTAGACTACTGTAGTAAAAAAATTTTGTAATATATTTTTTTTTACATGTATGGCCATACATGTTTTATAGTTGAGACACATTTTTCGTCATGGTAAAATGCACTGTGCACTTGATTGATGGAGAAAGATGGTGGGAGAAATTGCCGCATTTTGAAGACCGAAGAAGAGAAAAAAAAATTCATGTAAAAAAAAATACTCTACCAAATATTAGAGACTATTTTGTTCTTTAGTGGTCTCCTCCATTTCAATTTTTTTTCTATGGTGCATATAATTTTTGTTATATTAAAAAAAATATATAAAAATGAAATGATTATTATTTTTTCAAGGCCCATCACCCCCTCACTATTACAGATATACAAAGTACTTAAGGTACGTAGAAGAGTAGTTATTATATATTAGTTATATTTATTGGATGGGTTCAAATTCTTGAGAAAACTCGACTACCACTCTACACTCTGATGTTGATGTGGTATTAGAAAGCTTTTCTGAGATTTTGATTTATTTCTAAACTTTTCCATTCCATTCTCTCTCTCTCTATACTTAGAAAATGTATGATAAAGATGAGAACAACTTCCTGGACAACCCCGATTACTTTACGTCGCCCCCTCCTCCTTGTCTATACTGTATAGACAGCATCGTGTCCCAGGGACTCTCAGACTTTGAACAGCTCTAGGAACACCCACAACTCTCTTTTCTCCACTTTCACTTTCCCCTTTTTGGAAATTGTTGCCTGTATAAATCTTGTCATCATGTGTATAGTTACATATACCGGTACATGTATAATGGGGCCAAAGTTAGGTGTTGGAAAAATACAAATAATTTAGCAATTTGAACTTTGTAGCTTTGTCAAAGTGACGATTGTCAGAATGTTGAAAAGTACAAAATTACTTTACCCCTACGACCTCCGGCTCGTCAGAACGTGAAGGCTAGGGGTAGAGCTAGGAGTAGTGGCGGGAATGTGTGTCATATTAAAAAACTTTAACGATATTCACCCACAGCTTAAACTCATGTCAATTATACTATGAGCCTTGTATTTTTTTTCTTTACTAAAAAATGACTCCCCATAAATAAACTCTTTCTCTTTTTTTCCCTCTTGGTGAGAATTTAACTTGTGTGTGTCACAGTCCTTGTTTCATGCTTATGAGCTACATACATACATATATATGACAGATGGATCATGTGACATGGGAAGAATCATGAGATGAGGACTTTCATCCCAGTCTTTTTGCACATTTCTCACACGCACGCACATTCTTGTTTTTTTGGGTGGGATATAGTACGTATAAGTAGTAGTGTGTAGAGTGTGGATGGGCTGCTTTTTTTGGATGTTTTTAACAGATGGTTGCTTTTACCATGATGGCAGTTGATGGATGTACAAACTACGTGGTCATCTCACCTATGACACATAAATAACAAACTAATGGTCCCAAATATTGTCTCTAGTTGACTAAAAGGAAAAGACCCGGAGGGGCGGGTCGGGGAGTGACTTGACACAATTACCACCGTCACCACTTTTACTCGTAAAAGACAATGAACATAAAAAGGAGGAACTGGTCAACTTTATCCTAGTTGTGGGGGTCTCTGTGTATTGATAAATTAGGAGGAGAAAGTAAGAAGAAAAGTGAAAGTAGGTAGACTGCCCACCACAAAATAAAATGTGAGGTGGTTAGCTTACCGACCATCAGATTAAGATTATGGAGTTCAAGTCAGTGGTACTAGGAATCACAATGTTACAAGAGAGAGAGAGAGAGAGAGCAATGCCTCCTGCTTATTGAAGATAAAAAGACTTTTTTTCTTCTTGTACAACAGACAGTTTGAGAAAACAATGGATGGATTGGAGCTCAGATTGGAATTTATAGGAGAACAAGACAGACAGAAGAGAGAGAGAGAGAGAGCACATGGACCAATGAGGATGATGATAATCCAAGTAAGTAGTCCATGTAGTTTGTACATTGTAAGGAATTTCATCCTCACTCTCTCCCATCTTTTCTACTGAACTCTCAGATAAACACATGGGATTTACGAGTCCCTGGGGTGGTCCAAATTTCCTCTACTTTTTCCTCATTTCATTCCATTTCCTTCCTCCTTCTCCTTCCCACTGTCACTGTCAAATGAAAATGACCAAACCAACTTTCCAACATTCTCTTCCATGGACAGACACAGAGAAGAAAAAAAAACCTTGAGAATTTAGTACAAGGATAGAGAGAGAGAGAGAGACTATGGCTAGCCCAACAAGTAAAAAAAAGTGGATAAGATAACGATAATGAACTAAGCTATATTTTTCGTCTATAGAGACTTGAAAAAAGTAGAAAAACCTGTACAAAAAAAAACTTGTCCACCTTCCTTTTTTTTCTCCTTATTACCTGTGTACAGTGTGGAGAAAGTTTAGAGCTTAAATAATTTTGAAGAGAAAATTTAACAAGTTTCTTCACAGAAAGAAAGTTGTAAATTCCAAAGTGAAACATCACACACACAACTTTCTTCAATGTCAACATCTCAACCAATGATACAGATACTAGCTATATGAATATTTGGAGAAAGCTGAACAAGATTCTTGGAACCACTTTTCCTTTTTTTATAGAATGGAAGAGAGGACAGAGTATAAAATTTAGTTAAGGACCTCTCAATTCATGTAAGAGAGAGTCCAGAAAAGCTAGAGAGAACAGAGCAATATTGGGTGAATGGTGGGTTTGTCAAGGAATGTGTACAATTGGCTGTAGAGTTGCATGCAAGCATACAAATTCTATTATCCTTCCTCAACTGACCACAAGTCAGGCCATGTCGTTTAAAATAATAGAAAATTCAAAGTCCATCCTCCCCTCCAAGACCTTCGTCGACTGTCAACCTCACTTGACAAAAAAACTCTCATATATAAATTCTCTACATGTACATTTTACATATATAAAAAGTCATCCACTTGTCCCTAATTCTATTTGTCAATCCTCCCACTATGACCCTAACTTTTGTGTTTTTTTACTCTTTACTATACAAACTATAAAGACTAGCCAATTTTACACATGTACAATTCCCTATTTTCATTTCCTGGTTTAAGTTATGACACAAAAAAATGTTCTAGTTATCCTTGACGATTTTACTGGAAGGCATTCTTTCACATTCTTTCTTTGAATAACAGAGAGAGAGAGAGATGAGGGAGTTCAATTTGGCGAGAGTAGAAAAAATTGGTGATGATTACATGCCATGTATTCATACACAGAGAGAGAGACTTGCTTTTGATGGCTACTGGCCAAACAGTCCAGCCTCCAGATTAGATGAGAGTAGAATAGACTTTTTTTTATAGAAAAAGAGAGAGAGGAAAAATGATGTTAGATGAGGAGGAGGAGAAGAATAAGGTTCAATGTGTTTCCCATATGTTGAGAAAATAATTGAGTTGGTTCTCCTCCCAAAAAGACTTGTATCTGTTGAGTCAACTGAACTACCACCATCACCACTTTACTCTCTCAATTGAATCCCCACTCTCTCCCCACACATACATACATATATCCACGCAATTACTATCTTGTGAATGTCAGTCTTAGAAAAAAAAGAAATACTAGTGCTTTTTTGTATACAACTAACAAGAAGAGGTAGTGGCAGTCCCATACACCCAAAGTTTTTTTCTCTTCTTCTTCCCATCACGTCTCTCCCTTTCTTTCTGTCTCGTTCCCCTTGCAATTCGGTTGGAATTAGGAATTCCACTTTGCCCTTCGTTTTTTTCTCCCTTTTGCTTTTACTATATGCCGGGCAAGATGCTCCATTTTTCCATTCAATGGATCGGAGAGACTAAGAAGGGAACTGATGGGAATAGGATGAGAAAAAAGGAGAAGAGAAGTGAAAATAGATAGAAAAAGTCTAGTGTAGTATCTGTAGTGAGGGAAGGTAGTTTTGAATGGGAGGAGGGGAAGAACTAAATAGAAACAGGGGATTTCTCGTCAAAACAATCTTATCACTAGCCTCCCCCCTCCTTTCTCTTCCCTTTTACTTACTCTGTTTTCTTATTATTTTCTCCATTCAAAATTATTAAGTCTCACTCCCTCCCACTCCTTTTTTCAGTACATTATATTAGAGAGAGAGTGTGTGTGTGTAAGGTTGTGTACATACAGGAGCTTTGTCTCGCCCTTCTATTCCAATGTCATTTTGTATGAGCATCCTTAAATTTTGTATTGAATCTGTCATTTATCAGCTCTTGCTCTTTTTCTCTCTCATGAAACATTTCATAGGAAAAGATGAGTGAAGAGGGAGGGAGGAGGGGGGTGCCCATGGAAAATAGTGGGAATCGGACCACATGGACTACATAATATTATATAATATTGTCTACATGTAGAGTAGAGGATGGAGGGAGGGAGGATGCCAGCATTGAGTTTTCGGATTCAGTGCTCACTGACAATGAGAGAAAGAAGGTGGGAGAAAGGACAAAGAAGAAAGAAACAATGTATCCCTTCATTTCCCTTACCTTTCTCCTATATTAGAGAAAAGATATACAAATGTAGTCTAATGTTGTAACTGTTCTGTCTTTCTCATCGTCAGACATCTTTATTCTTCTTCTTGTTCACTCAGTCAGGTTGAGAGAGAAAATTCAGTCTTTATCTCTCCTTTCTCCTTTCCCTGCAATTCTCTCTCTCTCTCTCTTTCTCTCTATTCACAAATTTTCTCTTGGAGACGAGGATCCTTCCAAAATGACAATTTGTTTCAGGAAATGAAACTACCTTGTTTCGACACTCATTCACATTCCACAACCATTTCTCTCTCTCTTTCTTCACAATCATTCCTACATATGTAATGCATATGCATACGTCTACTTTCCCAACCCAGCTCTTGACTATGACATGCGTATGCATGTGTACATAATTTTAGGAAAGAGAATTGGGGGACAATTGAAAGCAACTCATTTAATGGAGATGCGATGCACCTTAGTAAGGAGAAATATGTTGGAGAAAATTTTATTTGGAGATTATTGTCAGTACTATACTTTCATGAGAAAGTTAGTTGTCTTCTCTGTCTCCTCTCCTGATTGGCTTTTTGTTAGTCCTCCCAAAAGATGTAGTACGCACGTATATGTATCATGTACATGTACACTAGAGTCTATTAAAAATGATATGAAATGAGAATGACAAAATTGGGAGTGCAATAATAAACCTTGAACTGCAATGGAATGACGACGATTCAAACTAAAATGACAACATTTTGTGGCTTTTTACTACTCTCAAAAACTATTCTCTTGACATTTGTTACCTCGATTTCTCAGCTAATGTTGTCTATCCTTATTTTCCCCTGTAGAGTCATGTGTTGTGTACTGTACTGTAGTAGAGGCAAGATGGTGAATAGAGAGAGGCGTCAAAAAGTAAAGGTACACGTCAAATATTATGTGACCTTTAACGGTCACTCTATTCCATGCCATCAACTGTTGATTGTTATTACTCTCCTTGTTCTATTTGACGTTAGTACACTCCCCCTCCCCTCTCTCTCTCTCTCATTGTAGATTCTCCCCTTTTTATTTTTTTTGTTCAATTTTTCTTGTTAACAGGGAAGAAGCAACAAGGATTCTTTGTATGTCAACTTATTTTCCCCCAGAAAACAAGTGCAATGTCAAAAAACTCTTTTAAAATAACCACAACACAATTCTTCCATTTTTTCAGGGAGACACGTCCCACGTTTCCGTCCCAACCAAGCATGTCTTGAAGAAGAGGAAAATGGAGAAACAAGAGTGTTAGTGTGTGCATTACTTGTCTGCCACTTGTCTTATGGTTGTACAAAATCTCTTGAAAGTGCCCATCTCTCCCCCTCTCTCTGTTTAGAACCGACAAGAAAATATGGGCGACAGCTGCCAGTCAAATTTTTCCGCATTATTAGTTTCTACAATCTTCTCTCTCTCTCTCATATAACTTTCCCTCTTTTTAGAGGTATTACGTTATATAGATATCATGGAGATAAAATGAGTTTCATAAAACTTTCTTACTACGTTAGTTTCCCTTCATTGCCTTATTCATGTTTTTGAGGGGAGTGTGGTGTACTGTAATTCGGTGGAAATTGGTGAATTTGTCAATCTTTTTAAAAAAACGTGTCGCACAAATTATGAAAAAGGGGGGTAATTTTGAGATTTATGTTAGAAAAAATGGAGGCTATTTAAATAGAGTAAAAGATGAGAGAAAGTAAATTAAATATTGTAAATAGTATTCAGCTCAATTTTTCTTTTCTTGTTGATATGGAAGACATGTCATTTAAATGATTGATGTGACGTTGAAAGAGAGTTTTTGTTATTAGCACATAATAAATAACGGTATTAGCATAGACATTGAATGTGTATTGAATTTAGAGACAGAGACAAAGATGAGAAACGCTTGAATGACGATGGAGTGAGACTCCCTCCCATGGGGTTAGATTAAATGAAGTGCTATGTTCATCTTGAGAATAATAAAGGAGATGTTCTATGATTTTTTTTCTATTATTATTCATCTCCACGCCCTTCCATTATTTCCCATTTATTGTTATCATTGTCAATGTTCCTTGTTTTGTACAGATATTTAAGTAGTACATATTTTATGTGGTGGTCAATTCTCTCTTTTGTGATTTGTAAAAACACATGAATAAATTATTTATTGTGTAGATTTTAGTTAGTAACTAATCAGCTTATTTATTGACCATCATTTTCATTTATGAATAAAGTAATGAAAAATTATGAGGAAAAAAATGGAGATGGGGAGCTTATGTCAGAGTTTCTCGGAATTTTTGACTCTTATTTTTAATTATGAATTAAAATGACTCATAATTTTAATATAAATTATTTTATGTTTTATAAGCTGCCCATATTAAATAATAAATTGTACTCGTATTTAGCATGCGGAACACCTCAGGGGTATTTGTACTGACCAAAGGAATCATAAATGGCGACTCCTATTTTGTAAATTGAGGTCAATTGAATGAGAATAACATGAAGCTTGTGATTGTCCTCTGTATTTGTCACAAGTGAGAACAAATAACTATAATTTATGAGTACAGTTATTTTCAATTTATTGTTCATGGAAAATTTTGTCTATTGATTTTCTTTTCACATGGGAGAAAACATGAAAATTATAAGGGTTTAGAATCATTATAATAATTTCATGTAAAGTATTCTCCTTCAAAAACAATGACACTAAAGAAGCAAAGAGGAGTACAAAACTGAATTAAAATTATACACTCAATTGTTCAAAATTACTCTTATTAAAGAGGATGATTGTAGACTAAAGTTAATTCTTTGAATTTCGAAAAGAATTCAAGACAACTCACATACACAGTCACTATAATTTTCTAGCTTTACTATTTATGGCCATATTAATTTTTTAAAGACAATTTCTCATTCACGTACAAATTCTAAACTTTTTTGTCACTGTCAATCTGAATTAAATTACAAGTTTAAAAGTGATGATGGAATTGACAAGGAATTTTTTATTTTGTCAATTCATTTTTTTAACAACATTAGGCATTAACTAACTCTATAATTTGAACTAAAATATTTGAAAACAACAGTTCGACAATTTTCTCATTGCTCCCAATTCCCATAAACAAAAACAGTCACAATCTCATATTTGTGAGGTCAGAGGCAGAGAAGACAGAGAGAGAATTATTAAGTGAAATATAATTATATTATTTAAATTAAGAAGAAGAATAACAATACAATTATTATACAAAATTACAAGTCCTCGCCTATATTGTATATACAAAAAAAACTTGTAATTATTGAACTAAATTTCCCACATAGAAATCTCTAGGCTTACTTCTGTATTAAAATTTGATTTGGAAAACTATTTAGAGCTTTACATTCTAACTTGTACTTTGTAGCCTACAAAAACTTTTTGAGATTGTACATTGGAACAGATTCGAGCAAGTGTACAAAATAGAAATTTGATGAGGATCGAGTCTCCTCCTCCACATTTCTGTATAACTACAAAAATTAAAACAAAATAAGTTTTTGTTCTTTGGAAGGAATACTATAAAATTATAAATACACGGGAATTAAATATGGTCCAAGTTTAATTTCATTTATTTTCTAACCACTCCCACTGTACTCGTATTTTAATTGTACAAAATTCTTAGAATGTACATAATGATAATTTAATTATGATAATTAATGTAAACCTCTCTTGGTCACTTGGAGTTTGTTTACTAAACAAAAACAAAAATATTTCTTGGCTCACTCTCTACCAAATAAATAAAAAACATTTTAGTTGCATTATTTGAGCTCTAAAAATGGTCTTGATATTTATTTTTAATATAAGGAAAGAGAGGAGAAAATTTTAATTTTAAAAAGGAACCACAAAGAAACCAAAGAAATTAATTTAAAAACTTTTATAATACACTACATAATTATTTGCGTATATAAATATTATTCTTGTTTCTTTTCCCCATCTCTACCTATTCTCCTCTCTCTCTCTCTCTACTTTTTGGATGAAGATGTTAGTAAAATATATTAAAAAGTCCATTCCAAAAATTGTATTAAAGCATCAAAGGATAAAAAATAACATTGGCTGTTTACCATCCTTGAAAAATTAAATTATGCTTATTTTCTTGAGGGAGAGAGAGAGAGAGCGTCTAAAAGGAAAAATTATGCAAACTGTTATTCTCCATGTCCTCATTCCTCGTAAACTGTGGAATGAGTAGACTCATGAATAAAAATTTTCCACTATACACTCCATACTGGGAAAAACATTCCACAGAGAGGGAGAGAGAGAGCAAAATTTTTAAAAATTCACAAAATAATGAAAAACTGCACCTGAATCATACACTCATGTCTATACACATTAGTTTCTTGGAAAAAAAGATGTTATATATTTATATAAAATAATTTTTGATGGAAGATTTAGTGTAAAACAAGAGAGAGAGTGAAAAGGGGGAAGGATCCCTAAAGTCCAAAGCCTTCACGACTTTCTCCTGTGAACCGCAATGAATGGTGTCTAGTGTAGTTAAAGAATATGAAACTGTAACAAAAAAAAGGAGAAGAGTTTTTTATATTCAAGAGCATAAGGTTTCCCTATATTTTTTGTATGTGTAAAAATAACTACATATGAGGAGAGGAGGGGAGAGTTGGGATATGGAGACTTGTGTGTTTGGATGGAAGAAGAGGATAAGTGCATAAATTGTTGATTCCTTCATTGACTTTCTCCTTCCACCCCATCAACTTCTCTACGTCTCCCGTTTTATCTTGAACATTCCATCATGAAGAAGACTACGAGCAGTGAAAAAACCAAGAAAAACATACAAAGAGAGAGAGAGAGAGAGAGAGAGAATGAACAAAAAAAAAGTTTCTTGTTTTCTCTTTCTAAATATTGGATTCTCTTGAGAAGAAGAAGCTTCCTTGAAAAAAGGAGCAAACATTTTTTTTTATACAGTTACAACTCTCTCTCTCTGTCTCTCTCTACCTTATGTTTTTAACTTGTTTTAAGTCCAACTTTGCTCTATTTTTTTGACTTTTTCTATCTCCAACTCACCTCTACTTGTGTACTTGTACTTTTCTGCCCTATATTTTTTGTTTGTTTGTTTTTCTTTTTGTTTTACATGGCCAACTCCAGCTCCAACTCTTCCATGAGTACAGAGTATGAATATAGACGAAGAGCAGGAGGAGGCGGAGGAAGAGGAAAATCCAGAACACGGATGATGTGATGGGTAGTGAGGCAAAAGGATCAAGACAGTCTTGCCCTACACTCTGACATGATGGGGTGCAATAATGTGTGTGTGTGTTTAGTTGACTGAAATATTGACCGACTTGAGGAGGAGGAGACAAATGAAATCCTTATGGATGTACAATACACATAACACACAAGTATAAAAAAGAAACAAAGTACATTCCCATGAGGATGCCAACGGATGCAAAGTGGGACAAGAAAAAAAAAGTTTTTTTTTGTCTCCAAAGACTTGTTTAAAATAGTCAAAGTTATCCCCTGAATAACTTGATTTTTTTTTATTGTAAAATCTCAAACTCATTTTATGTATTCAACATTTAATAGAATTTTCTGGTACACAAAAAAATATTTTTTTGCTCATGTACAATAAATAATATTATTTTCAATTTAAAACAGATAAACCAATACTGACCATATGTACGATTAGTGGGGTACATTTCGAATTGAGAGTCAAAAAATGGTGACACAGCAAAAAAATAAAATCTGATGGCAACTTTTATCCATGAAATATTTTTTTCTGTATTCCAAAATACGTTGCATATGTCGTCAAGTAATAAATCAAAAGATTGTTTATTCCCTTCCCACTCATGTCCTTATCACCACACACACCATGTGATTACGAGTTATATAACAATAATACAAAGTAACCAGAGACCCTCCTCCAGTACATGACCTTTTGACCTAGTCTCTCTCTCTTTATGTCTTTGTGTTGTGTGCATAAAATAAAATATCAAAACGGAGAGAATTTTGAGTACAACTCTTTTTTCCCCGTCATGACATGTTATGCCTCTCCATGCCGGAAGTGCGGGTAATAAAACATTTTGTGAAGCCGGCGTGAGAGACAAGAACTTATAATCTTGTGACAGTGTGATAAGAACTCCGTACACATACAAAATACAAAAATGTATGTACGATATAGAGAGCAACGTGCCACGACTTTTTTTTTTGGTGTCATGACTCTTAAAAAAGTGGGGGTCCTGTACCTTGTAAAATTTAAACAAATAATGCGTGACCTAGCAACAAAATAGGATTGGCCGTTGTAGTCAAAGTGCTAAAAATGTAAAAGTCATTCAAAAATAAATGTCTTACATTACATATACCTAACATACATATATAAACAGTTTTATTTAATTTTATAAAGATTCAAAAAAAGTCAGTCAAACAAGATTTTCAGATTAAGAATAATTGTAAATTTTTTTTTATCCTTTTATTCATCACGTCCTCTTTTTTTGTAGAGACTGATATGGGTATGACTCCATTTTTTATCCTCTCATTACCCGAAGAAACAATACTAAAGAAAAAGATGAGAGAGAGAGAGAGAGAGAATTTTTTTCAAAAGAAAGTTGACAAAAGAATTATTAAAAGCCCTACAGCCATTTTTTCAATTTTATCTTTACAACAACTCTTCGTCATTACATTATAAAAAAAATAAGTTACAAGAACAAAAAGAAAAATAATACGTGACCTCATGACCTATACAAATATTCCTCTTAAAACTTGACAAAAAATTGTACATGTAAATATGACATTTTATACATAATCTTATTATCTCAAACTAAAGTGGCTAAAATTCTTTCTCTTATTTTCCCCCGTATTATTTGTATAGTACAGAATACAGACACGAAAAAACTATTAGATTTCTTAAACTTAAAAAAAACAATAAAAGAACTTAGTCCTCGTTTAGCATGTACACAAATAAAAAAAAAGTTTTTTTTTTTACATAATCCTAAAAAAGATTCTAGTCGAATGAATTTAAAGACAAAATTTTTCGAAACATAAAGAACAATGGCGATGAGGATGAGGATGACACAAACAGGAGAAAAGGGGTAAGATAATGAGACAAACGTGCTCAGATCATGAAAGAATTCAAAGTTAAATTGGAAGCAATTTATTATTTGCACAAATCTTGTGCTCATCCTCTCGTTCCTTTCGAAGAGGGGTCTTAGTATCATTATTTTCTTTATTATCTCATGATCCTTCTCTTTTATCTTTTATCTCTTTCACTCTCATCATTAGATCATCATCATTTTCTCAAGTAACTAAAAATCCCTCTACACAACAAGACACAAGAGGAACCAGGAGGGCACATCAACAAGACAGCAATAAAAAAAACTAAAACTTGTCACAAACTCTCAAACTCTTCCTAAGCCAACTCCCATCAAGTCACACACACATCAACAGCAATACAAAAAAAGAGATCAGCTTAACGAGTCACCTAAGAATGTCTACTCCACTTTCACTTTATAATACAGAGAGAGAGAGAGGGGTAAAAATATAAAAAAAAGAAAGAGAAAATTCAATTTACTCATGTATCTCTTACTAACTCTTCTCCTTGTTGATGTAGGTAATGTCAATGGAGAAAGTGATAGCGATACATAAATACAAACACTTTCATCTCTCTCAATTTAAAAAAGAAAATTTACCTCTCTCTCTCTCTCTGCTCCCGCTTTATATTCTCGTTATTTATTTTCAATTTCAAGGAATAACATTTTTGAAAAAAAAACTGTTCTTGCTCCTCAACTAATTTTAGCTTGTATACAAAATTAAATAGCATGTGTAGTTTTTATTATACAAAAAGACACACATACTCATAATATTCGATATGACACTACTCGTTTTACTCGTACACTTTCCATGAATGGCATGCGCTGAAAAAACACTTTTTTTTCTCCCTCCTCAAAAGGTCACACGAAAAAAGTTGGGAGGTCTGAGCTTCCAGCACAATTTTCATGTTTTTGCTTATTCCAATATACATTATAGCTACGTTTTGTTGGTAATATACAGAGGAGGAGGAGGGAGTGGAAAAAAAGAATAACAAATATAAAGTTGAGTTTTTTTACAGTCTTCTCTACATTAGATAACTTTCCCTCTCTTTGTGTGTGTACACTCTCCACAATTCGACCTCTTTTGCCCCCGTTTATCTTTTTACGATGAGAGAGAGAGAGAGAGAAAAGAATTACTGGCAAAAATACAACGAGGACAAATTGCAAAAAATTCTGAAAGAGGAGGATCGTGGTGACGATGATGAGAATGCTTGTGGAGCTCAGAAACTCAAGTTCGCATAACAAATGACCTTAAAAATATTTTTATATATTTTTTTGTCTCTCTCTCTCTCTTCTTCACAATATGAATAACCGCACTGTAAAAAATGTGCATGGCATTGTGTGGAACATTAGAATAATATTTTTTTTATTCTCATTTTACTGCACACTATTCATACAGAGGGGAGTCAAGACAAGTCTTTCTATAAAAGTAAACGATTTTTTTAAAACTTTTCCATATTAGCAACACTCGCCATGAGTAATTTAGTTGTGTATGCACAAAATATTATATTTTTTTCAATGTACACACATAAAATATTTTGTAGGCACGTTCCATAATAATCGATTGAGGCTTGAATCAATATAAATACAAAAAAACAAGAGAATTTCTCCTATAATTTTATATTATACATATTCAGCTTACTCGTATCTGTATTGTATTCCCCAACGCAATTACATGTATAACACATGAATATATCCTCCATATAGTCATATAGAGGAAATTACATTTATAGTAAAATTTATAGTAAAATCCTTGTGGAATTAATTAAAAAATTATACAGATTGGTTGAATTTAAAAAGAAGAGACTCAAGATCCTTTTTTTTCTATCCCCTCGAGACAACCAAAGGATCTCCATGCAAGAGCATGGAGAAGCCAGAATTTTTTTGCTGTACTTTTATAGTGGTCTCAGTGTACAAATATTCTTTTTTTTGGAGTAAAAGAGTGGGGGGATAGTAGAAGAACTATGGTGTCGGTTGAATGGCTTTCTCATGTCACGGACTCAAGTCAGAACCAAAACGATGTCATAAAGAAAAAGAAGAAGAAGGCGGCCGCAACACATGAAAACAACACGTTCTCTCTCACTCACTCACTCTCTCTCTGGGAATTGCTTCGAGTCAATGCAAGCAAAGAGCTTTTAGAGGATACAACATAAAAGAAACAAGTTGAGAGGAACATCATCACATGACCTAGCTTTTTTTATAAAGTACCCAAGGTACATTTGAACACGTACAAAGACTTGATATACTTATACACGTATTATTATCATGTAGCCTCCACGTTCAAAAATGGTCCTTTGAACAATGGGATTTTTCTAGTCGAAAAAGAGAGAGAGAGAATAAGAATAAGCGTAAACATAAACATTATTACATATGATGACATACTTTTTTCTCATGTCTCTTTACTTTCTTGTACTCCATATTTTTTATCTTGTTGTGGTCTCATTGGACAGTCTCAAAGACAAGAGAGAGAGAGAGAGGTAAAAAGTTAGAACATGAAAGAGAGAGGGAGAGAGAGGACACAAGGAGGAACAAAATGCTCAAAGTTTACAGTTTAAAATCCCACACCATTTCTCAATGTCAGATAATAATATGATGATGCAATATAAGAGATACGCTGGCCAAACTACTTGCCATCCTGTCTCGGATCATCAAGATTTTATTTTGGACGTTTGTCTTTGTCTTTACATTTCAAAAGTTGTGTACTGATCTTTTGATATTTTATATTATATCTGTACCTATATAAGTATACACATTAAAGGAGGCTAGTCGTGACAATTGAGGTAGAAAAAGGTGTCTTCGTTGAAGCCAATAGTGAAAAAATAAATTTAAAAGTGTCTCCCATAAAAAAGAAAGAAGAGAGAAAGTTAACAAGTTTACCAATTTCTCTCAAAAAATCTCTTTCTGAAATGTCCAACCCTTTTTTTTATTTCATGTTCCTTGACGCTATCAATGGTGGCCAAGTGAATTGAACCATTTTCATTCGATTCATGAAAATGTCATATCAAGAAATCAATGGACCTCAACAACTCAAAACTATAGACCCTAGTCATGCGAGTACACACACACGTAGGTGGATGTACAAACTTTTTGGCTTGACTTTTCCCCAAAATATTGTAATATAAAAAACAAATGTTAGCCTACACCAGAGACAGACTCTATTTATCTATCCAGCTTTAATGATTGTAACTCTCTAGCTTTGCTCTTTTTTATACAATTCTCGTTGTATATAAAAAAAACTATCTTTATTGTAGAAACCAAAAAAGAAAACAAGTTTGATAAGAAAAAATCCATCAGTTCCAGTTCCGGTTTCAATTTCTCTAGTTGCTTTTTCTCTCTATTTTTCCCTTCCTGTATTAAACTTTGTTTTTTGTGTATGCATGTGACGTGGAGCTAAAAATAAGAGTGAAAGTTGTCTAAAACAAGGGAGGAAAGGTATAGAACCATTATTTTAGCTGGTTGGGTTGAGACGGAGAAGGAGATGTTGAAACATTGATGGATTTTCATTTCTGCACCTGAGACAAAGAGGAAATGAAAAACTAAGAGAAAGTGACAAGCTCAAGTTCACAGTACAAGTTTTGATTTGGCTATTGGCAGCTTCAAGGTAAATCTCTTAAGTCTGAGAAAGAGAGAGAGAGAGAAGAAGACAATAGAAATTCCTCACGATTGAATTCTTCATCTAGAGAAAATATATTTGGGAGGACTCTATACACACAATACAGTTACAATAAGGTTGAGTTGAAGGAAACGGGTCAATAAATTAGTTTTGATGGTGGATTTTCCCAACCGTCTTCCCTTTTCTCTTTCACATCTTACTCCCTTCACCCAATTACATTGGTTTTTGTGCCATCAAGCTCCTTAATTCCCCTGGATAGAGCTCCATTAGGGAAGGAGAACCTTTTGCTTAAATCTGTTGTGATCTTTACACACACATAAGAAAATCCCCTTTTCTCTCTCTCTCTCTCTCTCTCTCTCTTTCACAACTCGTTCATCATCAATAACATCTTTTTTGTCTTTATTTTCTTCCGCTCCTTTCCCTTCCTCTCTTTACTTACTGTTTATCCTACTTTCCCATTTTAATCCGATTTTCTCTTCTTTGCACTGTTTCACCATATCTCATCTCATCTTTTGAGTGGTTAGAAACTCTAGGAGTAAGTAGAGAGAGAGAGAGAGAGAGAGAGAGAGAGAGAGAGAAGATAAACAAGAAAAATTTAAATGAGAGAGATTTCTCCTTATCTTGAAAATTAAAGATTCTCTATTTTGCCCAAGTACGGGTTCCCTCTCTCTCTCTCTGTGTCTGTTTGTAGTCTAAAGTTCGTGGAATCCATTTCCTTTTTGTGCATTTTACACAGAGAGAAGACACAGAGAGGGAAAACACGTCAAAGTGGGGAGTCATGGAGTGTGGATGGAAGGGGAGAGATGGAAGATGCATGATGGCTATTACAATGTATAAATGATGTGGTAAGAAAAGAGAAATTGAAACCTCATCTGTAGCTCGACTTGCCACTTAATTTTATACTTGCTTTGATTTATCTACACAACCACCAAGTGTAGTGAGTTAAGTAAAGTAGAGAGAAAATAAGATGCAAGCAACAAGCTCTATAAGACCTCACACCACCTCCCCTCCCCTTTTTTCTCCTCTCTCTCTCTCTAGACTCAAAGAGAAGGAAAGAGAAAGTCTCTAGAGAGAAATCTCATCTTTCGAAATTCTCTGGTCTTTCTCCTGTACACACAACTGATGATGAAATATGATCATGATCACTATGAGGCTTTCCAGCAATTAAAAACCTCACACAAATTAAGAGATTTACCTTGAATTTATTAACTAGACATAAAATTCTTATACTTTGAGTATGTACCTATGTCTGTACCACAAAAAAAGGTCAGACTATTTCTTTGACTCTTCATTCCCATCCATAAGTAAAAAGGGAGAGAGAGGGGGGAATTTTCTGTACGACTAGGCTAAAATGAAAATGTGGGTTTAGAAAATGGTGGGCTTTTAAAATTTGTATGCAATTAAAAACTAATGTATTTTTAACATTCATTAAGATTACCATTAAGATTATTTACTTGGATGTAGGCAGACACTTCATTATATATTTAGATGTAGAGATTTTCTTTGACTTTCTCTCTCTCTCTTTACTTACTTAGAAGGTAGCGTGCTTTATTTAAGTAGAGTAAAAAAAAATATACAAGAAACTTTCACTAAATTCAAGAGTCTTAATCAGAATCATAACTTTCTATTTTTTTGTACAGTTTCCACAGAGAGAAAATGGGGATTGGTTCTAAATCAAAATTAATTCAACTGTGTGACTATGTTGTCAAAAGAGTAAGAAACCGTAGAGAAAGAGAGAGAGAGTTGAAAGAAAGGAAAAGGCATAAGTTTTAACTTTCTCTCTCTCGTATTTTATATAAATATACTCTTAGATAAAAAAAGGTTAATCCAATGGAATGAAATGAAAAGAAAGGGAAACAGTAGAAGGAGTTAGACTGACGTGACTTTCTTTTTTTTTATACTTTTAGCGTCTCCCCACATCGTCGCGCCGACTTTGGCATGTGCCCTGGAATTTTTTTTTGTTGAATTGTGAAGAAGAAGAAGAGGCTCAAAGTTGGAAAAGGAATGGCGGCCATTCATTTCACATTGAGAGTTGAGTTGAGAGAGAGTGGGGGACACAAAAGCACAAAGGATTTTGGGGAAAATCATGAGAGAATTCCTCACTAATAACTTACTTAGTTAACCCCTTTGACAGAGGGAAAGAAATCAAATTCTTAGTCTCACTGTCCAACACTTTTAGCTCCATATCGTCACTCTAGACCAAAACCACTTGGTTTTATATGCAGTCTACCCACATATATAAAATGGACTATGGGTGTGGATTGCAACACACTTGGGTCTCTTAGGGAGAAAGACAATAAGGTGCAAAGAACTTTCATTCTATGAGATTCAAAAGGGAGGATATAAACCTTTCAACAAGATACCCTTGGCAAATGGAATGGTTAGATTAGGTAGGAAGGGTAACTTCATTTGAAGAAGAAGAACGTTCCCTACAATCCAATCCTTTTCCCCCTCCCCCTCCTCTAAGTCCTTCATGAATTGCCTTTTCTCTTTAGGCCTAACTCTCCCTTCCATTTCTTTGATTTTCATCTCTTAGTTATCGCTTTCTCTTTTTTTACAATTTTTTTTTCTTTTGATTTTGGCACGTCAAACCTACCCATGAAACTAAAGATTTCCACTTGCACTTGGCCTACAATGCCAAATTTTGGGTGAGAGAAAAAAAAATATGAAAGAAAAAGTTGGGCTACAATTAGAAAAATGATGAAAAGAACATAATTTATAATAACTTAAATTTTGTGGGCCATGATGGTCATGACAGTTTTTTTAAGGAAATATATATTTTTTTCACACATTTGGAATTTTTTTTTCTTGAGATGAAAGAGAGAAAGAGAAAATTAAAATTTTATTTCATTTCTTTGATTATAAAAGTGAGAGAGTGACGAGAGGCCCTAGAGAGAGAGAAAGTATTGATTGAATATTTGAATCAATTTATTTTTTTTTCTCTCTCTCTCTCTCTCTTTTACGCCCCATGTCAATTACAATTTAGATGTCATCTGTCACTAAAATTCCCTGATACTTTCATCACTCAAGTGAATAGGCAAAGAGAAGCAAAGGAGAAGAGAGAGAGAGAGAGGGAGATTTAGAAAGAAAATTCTCCCATAAAAATTGAGCATGTCGACAACATGCATGTATAGTCATACTTTACTTTAACTATGAGTCTAGACCTCTAGAGTCTAATAGTATTGAGAATACTATAGAGAAAAGTTTGTATGTAGAGGAGGAGAATGGGAGTGCACATGATGAGAAAGTATAAAATAAAGATAAAAATAAATAAAGCTGTTTTGATATCCAACCCATAATCTACTATTAAATAGTTTGTATGAAGTCGAAAGAATACAATCAACTCCACACGAGAGTCCCCCCCCCCATACTCTCACTGTACACCCAACTCACAAGGGAATGAGAGAAAGGGAAATCGAGTGGAAACGCTGGAAGGCTTTCTAATAGGCCCAACATGACTACAATCTATGGCATCTGTGTGTGTGTGTGAAAAGTTTACAAAAGTGAGCACAAGGGCCCACACACACACAGTTTGAATTGAGATTAAAGGGAAGAAGGAAAGAAAAGGTTGAGTTAGGTGAAAGTGAAAGTACGAGAAGGAAAAAGTTAGTGAAAGTTGACACTGTAGAACCAACTCGAGTGACACCCTCACACACCATAAAAAAACGTATGGCTATGGGGAGAAACTCTCCCTCTGAACATAGAGAGAGAGAGAGAATAGAATTGAAACTACAGTCTAAGCGTTTGGGTACTTTCACTTAACTTTCACTTCACCACCTAACGTCACCACATTAGCCTTCATGAAAAGAAAAGTACTTGCTAAAGTATCGATGAAATGTAAAGAGTAAAGACTTTTTTGGAGGAATGTACAGAAGAGAGAAAAGGTGTAGGGGACTATAGTCAAGTTTTAGAATGGAGTCTAAACTTACCATAGAGAGAGAGAGAGGAAGTAGATGAGGAGGACAAGAAGAAGGAGAAATCAGGAGGGAAGAGATAGGAAGGCCATCAAGAGCAGGAGCTAGAGCTTGATGAAGATATCTTGTGTTGAATGGACTTCCTAGGGTTTAACTACGGCCAAAAACTCGTATAGCTTTCATTCTGGTTCAAGATATTGCCTCAATGGCATCATCCTACTTCGTACTCGTTTTTTTCTCTTTTCTCTCTCTCTCCTTTTCAAAGATCTCACTACTTTTTCTTTGCCAGCTTTTCTCCCACACTCCTCAAACCCCCCTCCTCCTCCTTTCTACTTTAGCCTTGATAGAGACAGAGACATACATTCTACTTTTTCACCCATTCTCCATTCCTTTGATTGTTATCTTTCACAATTGGCTCCATGGGTGAAAGAGATGACTTGGGCTCGAACGAGGCCAAATTAAAATCGAAGAAATCACAAGGCAGCTGTCATAAAAGTGTTAGCCGACCAACACCAAATATCACACACACCATCACATCACACGCCTCCACTTTCTCTCTCTCCCCCCCTCTCTCTCTCTCTCTGCCAGATGATATGAGAAATTTCTCCACAAATTTTTTTTTTCAACTTTATTTCTATCTAGGGGGAAAAAAATATGTGAACGTCAGCAGCGTCAGCAAAAATCCTTGTCTCGTCTTGTGCTTGTCTATACATAGAGAGAGAATATGTGAGACAATTTACCTCTATATCTAGCCCTATTATCTAATAAGTACATATTGTGTATGCGGTATTTTATTCTATGTCATCTCCACCAAAAAAGTCCTTGTATTGTTTTGAGCAATCGGGTTTCTCTCAAAAGGATGTGAGGAGAGAGAGAGAGAGCTCAACTGTACAGGGAAAAGTCAAAGGATTAAATGATTTTATTTTATTTTGATATTTTGGATCCCTCGAAAGGGACTAGAGAGAGAGACAGTCAAGTGGATTGGTTTATGTGAGGCTGAGAGGTCTGTATAGACCATAAAGAAACATGAAGACAATGTGTGACAGATGGTGAGGTGGTAGTGTATGGGACCGTCAACCTGTCTCCACACAACCTCCTTCTCTCTCTCTCTCTCCTTTTTTCCTAATCTTACGCCCATAAATCTCCGACTTGAGAAAAGATTACGTGTCCATTATGAAGAATCAACGACATTGCAAAGGACGATTCGATCCCCTAACCCAATTTTTTTTATGGGAAATCCTTTCCTCTGTGTCGCCTCCTTTTCCTTTGTTCAGTTCCTAAGAATTTTTTTTGTCTAATAATTTAGTAAAAAATTAATTTTAAATTTATATTAATTTTTTAGGCTTAGGTTTAGTCAACGTGTAATTTTCAAGTCTTTTTTTTTCCTTTGGATAAATTTTTTTGTGGAATATCATGGCAAGAAGACAATTTTTGGCGCTTTAAACTCCCACGCCTCGTCTTAAAGATTTTTGACTGTGGTTATGTGTGTACGAGAATTTATTAAGAGAAAATTTAAATTCTCTACGTTCTAACTCCCCTCAGTCCTCTCTCTCTCTCTCTACTTTTTTCGGTGTGGGTCTAGTGTTGTATGTGATTGTGATGGGGCTTTGACGTCATTTTTTGAGGCTTTCTCTTTTCTCGTCTCTATCTCTGGAATTTCATTTCATTTTCCACCAGCTGTAAACTTTGGCCACCAACTTTTACTTTTTATGTATGTAAAAAATGAAGGAAGGCAGTTTATAATATATTTATCTACAAAATATTCTATTTTTATACTTACCTAACAAAATATCTAAATAATTTTTTTTCTTTTCTTTTTACAGTTATTAATTACAATTAATACAGGATGAAAAAATTAATTTATATTTAATTTGTCAATAAAATCTTCAAAAATTTTTTTTGCTCTGATTTCTTTTCTCATTTTTCATTTTACAGATAGTATGTCATATTCATGACTTAATAATTTAATATTTAAAAAACTTGTCGTGAATTGTAGTTAGAATGAAAAATGGCTAAAACTTGAATATAAAAATAATTTACGTCAAGAAAAATTATCAAAAATTGAATATAAACGTAATTTAATTTAATTTCAAAAATTTGACATTAACTCGTGAAAAAATGACTAATTTTGTCATTTTTAGAGTACCTCCAGATATATTCGTACTTTTGTATCATAAATAAAAAACAAGTAAAATTAAAAAAAAATTGTCTTGTCCTCCGGCAAGTAATTAATGTAATGTCCTCCTCTTTTCATTTACGTCATTTGACTTGAGTCAATGATCTCATCATAATTAAGTAAATATTTTATGCACATATGGCAGTCCCCTCTCCTCCTCTCTCATTGTACAATGTATCACCAGAGAGAGAGAGATACTTACGTAACTACAAAATTATTACAACTAAACTTTTTGCATGGCACAAGGTAATGTGAGTACAAAAGGTTTTTTTTTCGTGTGTGTGTGTGAGTATGAAGATAATCTTATTACGTCTTTTTCTCTACTTTTACTCTCTTTTTTTTACTTAATAGAATTTCCTCTCCCTCTCTCTCTTCATCTTGAGCTCTCTTTCAACGACCGAAAACTTTTATTGCCATTCTCATTTAAGAATTTGGACTATAATAGTGTCTCCTATATATATGACTATAGAGATGTGTACAGAAAGTATATCGAAATGATGATGAGGATGACGTTTAGGCCATCTCAACATTTTGTGTATGGAGGAGGAGACATGAGGAGGAGTACTGAGTATATGAGTATACACTTTAGTTTAATCGTAGAAGTACAACTTTAGTCCATACAATTCGAGTCCTCTTCCTCTTCTTTCCAGTCATCTTTTGCGGCTTTGTGTACCAAAGTGTCTTCGTGCAGAAATAATGGCCAATGGAAACTAACTCTCTCTCTCTCTCGACTCTCTCTGTTGTCTCAAAGAAGAAGAAGCTTTTTCACAGAACAAATCTCTTGTTAGCAAATTTGCTTTTCGTTTCGTTAACTTTGTCCGTCTCTTCCAATTTTTCTTCTCTTCTTCTCCCCCCCCCTCCCCTCTTCATGCAAGAGTGAGAGTGAGGAGGAGCGGATGAGTGAGTGAGCAAGTGGTGATATTCGTGAATTGCATGTATAGAATATTATATATGTATATTGTACGTGTATATATGGATTTTGACTTGCCTCTCTCTGTCTTTCTTTAGAGTCCTCAAAACTACTCAAAAAATCTTTCTTGGTTCCTGATTGAAGACAAACTCAACTCAACTATAAAAAATTATTCAAATTCAGCAAAAACTCTCTCTTTACTTTTTTTTGTCTGTCTCTGTCATATTTCTTGTAGAAAATCTTTTTTAAAATTTTTTTTGTCTCATCATTTTCTAGAACCATCATTTGATGGAGTCCTTTTATTCACTGGAAATTTTTTTTATAAAAGATTTAAATCAATATTAATTATTTATTTTGACATTTTTTTACTCCTCCCACTGTACAGATATTGATAGATGTGAATATGACAGCAAAATCAAAATTAAATTGGCGAGAGGTCATTAAAATTTAATTTTGTTTTAAAATAATTAAAAATTGAGAATGAAAGTCTTCAATAAATTCTCAATTAAATTTCTTTCTCATTAAAAAAGGGGAGAGGGTAATCTTTATGAATTGTGAGCCAATTGTGCTTTACGTGGATATTGAAGAGAAGGGAAAATTTAGAATTTACTCATGACAGAAGAGTTGATGATAAAATGAATAATAAAAGGTGAAAGCACACACGAAAATAATAATTATAGAAATGGAGATAATATACAGAGAAATATTTCTCCCTCCTCAACACAACACCAACACTCTTGTCACTTTGAAGTAGAATATTTTGGTGTTTGGTATTCCAATAAATATGTGTTTGTGTTAAAAGGGAGGGCCTTGAATGTGCCTGTCTGCGTGCCTATTTCCCTATTTCGTGTTTGGATGTGTGCGTGTACAAAAAAATAGTTTTTTTTGGTGTGTTCCAGCTTCCAGCTTCTGGCTGACAGGATGAATTTGGACTTTTATAGAGTGTAAAGTTTACAGACAAAATAGTTGATTACATAGAAAGTAAAGGATGAGGATTGAATAAGGATTACAATTCAAATTTCCTCTTTTCTCCCCTCATCTCTCTTTCCCCATTTCCTATCCCTTGTAAAACAAAAGGAAAGACGTGTCTCCTGTTTATTTATACTTTGTAAAATGTCCCGTCTCTCTCTGTGTGTGTCTCTCTGTCTGTCATAATTTTTCAAACTTCATTTTCTCTGGGAAAAAGATTCCAAAACTAAAATTCTGTCTCGTGTGGACAAATGGAGAAGGGAAATTAAAAAGTAGGGAGACTTTCTCTGAACGTTTGTCAGTATGTCATTAAAAATGGATATTAATTTTGAAATTAAATTTATTATTTAATTACTTTACTGATAGTTTTTGTAAATTTAAATTGTCTCCTAAATACATTTACAATTTATAGAGTAAATACGTGCTAAAAATCCTTGTTTTTAATTGAGCCTCACACTAGCCAATTCACAATTCATTGTCATTTCATTGGGACATGAATTTTGGAGAGAGAGAGAGATGCGGATGAAATCAACTGTGACTAAAATCTTTAATCTTTTTATATGTTCACACAGAGAGAGAGAGAGAGAATGTGGTGAGAATGGAGAAAAGATTTATGTGTTATGTTTTATCTTCATTATATGCTCATAAAATAATTTATATATATATAATGCATATCGAAACTTAATTGTACAAACACACATTAAAACATGAAATTAATGACCACCTGACTAAAATTTTGTATTTAAACAGTGCCAAAAAAAACTGAATAACTGGCAACCAACACGTAGATGGTGTAAGTTAAACAAAGTTTTTTTAAAATATGTACAGATACAGCGCTCACCATGAATACCGAGACAAAAGAGATCAAAGCAGGCCAATTAAAAAATTTCCCCAATAGATGTATAAGATTCTCCTTTTGTACTTACCTGTAATTAAAAAAAATAAACATTATTAGTTATATTGTCATTTAAAAGTAATTTTAGATATTTTATTTCGTAATTTATCAAATTAATTCTAAAAAATATTATTACTAAATTTTGACTTGTCAAAATAAGGAAAGTCAAGCGCGGAAATATTTTTTTTTACGAAATGAGTTGAGAGTCAAAACAAATATGATAAAGTACTCGTACAAAAAATTTTTTTATTTACTTTTTTTTGTGTTCAAACTTTGCAACATTGCCATATGTTGATTATTGTACATTGACACTGGGAGAGAGTTAGAAAAAAAGAGTAAACAGACAAAAAAAATACATGTAGCCCCACCCATCCATTTATACCAAATTGGCACGTGGGTTTTCATCGAGAGAGAGAAAAACTTTTTATTTGTCCTCCCAAAAAAAAGTTCCATTTTAATTAAACGGGCACAATGCAATAAAGACACAGAGAGAGAGAAAGGCAAAAAAAAACTTTTACGACACTCAATATAACATGATGCAAAATTTATTATTTTTTTTTTGCAATACTTTAATTCAAGTCAATTATGGCTCCCTGTTGTTGTTGTTGTTGTATAGTGCCACATTTGCCTTTTTATATTACTGCAGTATTTTCTCCATACATTTTTCTACAAGAGGAGTAGAATTATACTACACAAAAAAAGTAAAAAAAACATTAAACAAAATTAGGAAAAGGGTAATGTCTGTGTGCCCTCAAAAAAAGAAAGCATAGAAATATTTGTACTCGTAAACCGGGGTTATGTCAATCATTCAATTATACTTTTTTGTATATATATATATGCAAAACATATAAGGAGTGTACTACATGTATACAATTAGAGAGATACAAATTACCTAACAAACTTGTTCATATTCTACACCTCACAGTAATTAAGACCACCCACCCGTTCATCCATGTTCTTTATAGAGAGAGAAAAAAGAGAGAGGGGAAAAAAACTTTTTGAGCCTTTTGTGTGTATAGAAAGTTAGTTTGGGTGGAAGGGGGAATGATGATGAGAGGATTTTTTTCTATGAAAAAAAAGAGTGAAAATTTTGTAAGACGATGATGACGACAACACATAGAAAGTCAAGTCAAGCTTGTATACATGAGAAGAGAAGAAAATTTAAATTTAAATTCCTATTCAAACTCAACTCTTCCTCTATGTGAAAATCATTTGACTAAAGGGAGGAGAGTGAGAGTGCTCATGAATAGAAATCCACACAAATTTAAATTCACGGATAATGTGTAATTTTACTATTAGCATTAGCATTGGAAGTATTTCAATTTCCTTTCATGAAATTTCTCCACACTTACATTTACTCTCCCTACCTGCCTACCATCTAGCTATACAGGTATTTAGCACTTTATATCCCAAAACTAACATGAAAAACTATAATAACATGTTACCAAAAAGTATAATAAGGACTAGAAAAAAAAGTTGGAGTTGAGAATACATGTAAAAACATTACATAATACAATTTCTCCCTTAAAGTTTTTTTTGCTACGAGTTTGGAGTCTGCCTTTGGCTTTGGGTTTTGGGTTGTAAAAAAAAGTAGGGAGAGATGGAGAGAGAGAGAAAGCAAGAAAAAATCCAACACGGTGTAACACAGAAAAATCTCCAATAAAAGAGAAAGCTGTCTCTCTCCCTCTTTGTGAAAGTCTCTCTCTCTCTCTCTCTAGTGATGTTGGGTGGTGGTTGGGTTGTGGGTTTGAAGCTCTTCATAAAGTTTTTACACCAAGAGTATGTAAATAAGAACACATGTACTTGTCTATACATCCTCCCCCCTTTTTTTCCATATGTACACACCATGCAAACTATACGTCTATTAGAGATACTCCATTCCATGCCATGTTATACGTCCGTTTCCTCTCTTTCATTACATTTTGTACAATTTTCTCGCCTCTCTCTCTCTCTCTCTCTCTCTCTCTCTCTCTCTCTGCGTGTGTAGGAAATAATGTAAAAATTGCAGATGCAAGCACAAACTACCTTACTCCCAAAAAATACGTCTTACTTTCACTCTCGTTTCTAAGGGGAATCATGAGAAGAGGAAGAGAGAGAAAAAAATGAAGAAAATAAAAGAATGCAAGACTTTCTCTCTTTCTCATCTTTTTCTAGAAAGAGAAGCCCAATCTCTTTAGGAGACTACAGAAATACAGAGAGGGCTTCTCATTTTTCAGCTACATTACATACAAAAACTCCCACCACTTTTCTCTCATGTATTGGATTCTGTATGTCTCCAATTTTTCTCGTCTTGTCACCATTACAATATCATGTGCATGGTATGCTCTTCTCTGCCTTGAGAGCTAAAAGTGGAGTAAGACAATAAGTAGTAATTCAATTTTTCCATTTTTTTACATAAAAAGAAAGAGAGAGATAGAAAGGGAGGGATAAGAATGTGTGTGCATCTATCTTTCCAATTTGTTTCCATCATTTGATATCTACACTATGTACATTGTACATTTTTTGTACACATCTCCATGATTCTTTTACTACATTGTAAATTTAATCATGGAAAAAAGCCGACATTGTAGCTCTCAAGCTCAGCTTTCACTTTCAATTTTACTTTATACTTTCTACTCTTTATATGGCTTATATTATTAACAAGAAAATTGTGAATATTTTATATACACAATATATATATATATATTTATCAGTACATCTATTATGGTAAAAATCTTTGGTAAATTTCTCCTAAAAGTATAACAAAAACGATTTTTTGTTGCCATGTTACTTTCTCTCTCTCTAAATTTTCACATGTTTCCATAATTTCCAGTCCAAATAAGAACACGAATGTAGAGAGAGAGAGAGGAAGAGAAAGTTGGAATGAATAAATAAATTAAAATACATGTATATGCATTAGGAAAATGACACAGGAAGAGAAAGTCCACAGCCGGCCGGCACTTATAGTGAAATTGGCAATGAGTGCTGGTGCATTGCAATTTTGATCTCCGATTTGAAGCAGCTTTTTCCTTTTATACAATATAAATTCCCTTATGACTTTGTTGGTTGTGGTGTGCTTGTGTGGTGGTGGTGATGGCAAAGGCTTTTTAGCTTTTCATTTTGACTGCCCTTCTTTCTCTCTTTTACTATTTCGTTTATACTCCAACTAAAAACCAAGAGAGAGAGAGAGAGACTACTCACAAGAGAGGAAAACAACTATGTCGATTTTTCATTTTGAAGCTAGTGATGCCAAAGTACACACACACTAATGCCGCTCCATTTGCCATTTTCTCTTCCTCTGTCTCCTCCTGGCTCACTGCCTAAAATCCTCTGCAATTTTGCTCATCATCAGATCAAATCACATATGTGCCTTTCCCCATACAATAATCGTTTCCCTCTCTCACACAAAAACAAGGCCACTACGAACAAGTCCGATTGACATGCCGACAAAAGAAAAACAACTAAAAATTCAAACTCATTGTACAATAAACATATACATATACACATACACACACAATGATTACAGGGAATATATCAAACCAACAAAAAAGAGAAGAAATTTATGCCTGTGTAACTTTTAGAGATTAACAAAACCAAAATAGGAGAAAAAAAAGTAAAGCTGACCAAAAAGAGACTCAAAGAGTGAGAGTGTAGAGATACAAAGGAGTGATTGGTATAAAAGGGAGTAGCATCTGGTACTACATTTGACTCTGTCTAGTATCACTACGATTGATCTCATGGTGTCCAAAGATTGTGATTGCGGGAGAAGGAAAGAGAGAGAGAGAGTGTGGAATTGAGGGACACAAAGATGTGCCGTGTTTTTTAGCACATGCTAGCTATCCTTTTTTGCTATGCTGTCATTGCCGGCAGTCCTAATCTCATTGAAGACGCATTGAAGCGTATTATTTCCTCTGAAGCATTCAAGCCTCCTCTCTCCTCTATCCAATCCGCCTTAGCCTTAACTCCAACTTTCTCTTCTTCAACATCATTGGCATGCTCCACTACTGCCAACCTTAAGTACCATCAACATCATCCTTTCAAGCTCAAAGGAGTCAAGGAAGGAAACAACTTTTTGAGTCTACAAGTTCCAACTTACAACAACAACAAAACAAATTCCGGCACCCAACAAACATTTACGACCATACAAATTTTAAACTTGTACCCATCCACCTTTTTTACATCCATCTCCATATAAACTTTCTCTTTTTTTCTTCATGTATAACATAAATTTAACTATGTACATTATACTATTTTTAGATACTTTGTAATGGTGAAAGTACAGAGGGAGAGAGAGGAGAGGACTCTGTTCTGGACCAATAGAAAATTTAAATTTTTTTTCTTCCGCTCTCTCTCTCTCTGTACGATTCCCTCCAGTCATGTTGGTTGCTTATCAACGTGTGAAATACGATCCATTTCATCGAAGCAAGGTACTCTCTTAAATTGCTTTGCCATTACTATTACTACTTTATATCATTCTTGTATGCATCTCAGTCTCTGTGTAGTAAACTGCCGCTTTTTAAAAACTCCGTACACTTAACGTTACATTTTCACAGGTACAGGTACACCCTCCTACGCATCATCTCATCTCACCGTTCATTTTTTTGCCTTTAGTTATATGTTACAGGTACATATGTATGTATGTTATTATTATATTCCTGGATTTGAGTGTGCACTGTACTGTAGGTAAACTAGTTGCAAATGCTCGCCCATACAAATCAATTTATTCTCAAAGAATATACTCACAAAAAAAAGAGCCCAAGAGAACATGGAAGAAGAGAGGAAAGAGCTGCTGAGTTGGAATTGAAATTTTGCGTGCCGGGACTTTGATTCTATTAAGCTAGAGCTGGAGGAGAAGAAGAAGGAAGAAAAAAAAGAAGTGAAACTGGGTGTGTGTGAGGTAGAAAGTATGGAGAACGAAATTTTGCTTTACTGTAGAATTGTTGCATTGCATATCATTGGCTTTCACCCGTTTTCTCCCCGTAGATTCTAGATTCATCCCAATTCTCAATGCCAATGCCAATGCCAGAGCCAGAGTCTGTACTACAGACAGAGAGAGAGAGAGAGAGAAAGTCAGTCAGTTGGCAGTTTTGTAGATGGATTCGATTTAAATTTGATTTGAAAATTTCCGCCACATTGTTGAAGTCTACTGTTATCCCTCTTCTTGGTGTGTTTTGTATACATACAAATGTCCATGTCATTTGTATATGTGGCAAAGAGAGAGAGAGAGAGAGGAAATACAAATAATACAGTGCTTTAAGCAGCACAAACCGGAAAATCATAATAAGAAATGATTGCAAGCACTTCTTTAGGCTTTCAATTTGTTCAACAACAAACACTCCCCACTCTGTCTCCATCCTCCTCATCTGACAACTCTATGCACAATGACAATTTGCTCAAGAATGGGAGAAAATACTTTTTTTCTTCTTTCCCCCCCCCCCCTCTCTCTCTTTCTTGTAGTGAAGGGAAACATAATTGTGAATGTGGGCATGAGATGGGTTGATATTGAATTTTCAAACCAAGGACAACAAACAAGAGGAAAAAGAGAAAGTTTTTTTTTTTTTTCTAAAATGTCATGTTCTCTGTCATCCTTCACTTTTCCCCTCTTGCCTTTTCCAAATCCAGAGACTTGGTGAAAGGAGAGAGAGAGAGAAAGAGATTTTGTGTATGTGTGAAAGATTGACAAATGGTGGGGTGGGGTGGGGGGTGAGGAGGTAGGAAATAGAGATGGGAGATGAGGATGAGGATGAGGCCTCCTCTTAAACAAGGTCCTGTGGAGCATGAAACGTCAAGTGAACCGATAAATAACTACCCTGATTTGCTCTCGATAAATTTTCAAAGCTCAAACTAAAAGCGTCAATGTGGAGGATTAAACAAATAGCGGACACACACACAGTTGATGGTATAGTATGTACTATTACCATTTGGAGAGAAGAAGAATTGAGTAGAATTTCTCTAGTCTTTTCAATTTCTCTCATTCACTTGTCTATTGACTTGAGAGTCTAGTTATGGTGAATATAAGTTGGAATCCCCAAAATTCGAATTTAAATTTCAACTCGCAATCCAAGGTAAATTAAATGAGACCACTTAATATACATGGGATGAGGAAGAGGAGAGAGAGAGAGGAGGGGGAGAAGAAGATAAGATTAACCATTTCATTAGTGTCACTAGCACTACCACTTCCTTGTGCTAACCACCTGACAGTTTTAATGGTGGATGCCATTTGGCTGGTTGCGGCAGACACGCCACAGACCCCCTCAGTAACTTTAACTCATTCCCCCCCTCTTTTCTCTTTATGTTTCCTGTTTCTATTCCAAAAATCCCTTCACGACCTTTCTTTTCACTTTTCTGTCTCGCCCTCTCTCTCCGATTTTTTTTCTCTTTTATTTCTTTCATGACTCACTAATAATTCCTTGCCTTAATTTATTCGGGCACAATGCCCAGTTTCGATAGACTGACTGTCAATAACAATAAGCCTTTATTGGCTTGGCTAGTCCTTTTCATCATCAATGTACATGGAAAGAAATCACCTTAGCCTCTCTAAAGAGAGAGAGAAAGAATTGGAGGGAGAGACCATGAAAGTTTTACAAGAAAGCAGCTGCTCTGTACATGTATGTACGTATGAATACTCACTCACTCTCATTTTAACGGCCATGAAATGTTTGCCCAAGATTTCCTTTTCACAAATCCCCTTTTCACCTTTCTCTCTCTCTCATTCTTTTCTTTTCTTTCTTCAAACAAATTTAGTTTTCCCCCTTTTTTCATATTCGCACCTGGAGGCTTTCGGCGTTTCCCTATTATAGGCGTCTATATTTATATAACGTTGATGATTTTCCAAATCCAAAATCTTTCTTCTTTTTCTTCTACCCACTGAATTGCCTCTGTTTGCTTCAGTGACTAGCCCCGTGAAACTCGGGCTAAAAGACTTTTCTCTCTCTCTCTCCTCTACATATCTGCATGTATGTACACACTTAACAATGCATTTGACAATACCAACCACGATTTCAATTCAGAAAAAATTCTCTTCTTCTCCTTCAGTACTTAAAATTAG
The DNA here is from genome assembly GCA_034700945.1 of Arrhopalites spinosus. Classification (NCBI taxonomy): domain Eukaryota; kingdom Metazoa; phylum Arthropoda; class Collembola; order Symphypleona; family Arrhopalitidae; genus Arrhopalites; species Arrhopalites spinosus. The sequence goes on from JAQIVZ010000475.1 coordinate 44,611, forward strand.
GTAAAAGTTTTTCATGTGTATCTGTGTGTCACAAAAAATAATTATATGAAAATAGTACACTCCACTCTTTTTCTCTATTTTCTTTTGTCTTCTCCTCGACCTGCTCTAGGTCAATCAAAAGGGGGCGGGTCATTTTGAAATAAAGTGTAATTCAGAATTCTATTTTGCCTACATGCCACAACATGTATGTAACTAGCAAGTCGTACTACATTATGAACTAAAAACTTTGACTTTAAGGTGACAGGAAGGGAATTAAGTGTTTATAAGTGTAATAACAGTTTGTTAACTGTCATTTTAAATTAACATCAATCTTGTTTCATGTTTCAACCAAAATACTTTTATTTTAACAATCAAAACATTATATATTTTATATTGGGCCCTCATACACTACATGTACATATGGAGTGTGTACAGATACAAAGATTACAACAAACATGTGTCAGGTGAAGAGGTTGCAAGAAGGGAAATTTAGAAAACTTGTAAAGATAAAAGGGAGAAACCACACACACACACACTGGCTCTTAAAATAAGAGACGAGTAAAGGAGAGAGGGAAACCAGACCAAGGAAAATAATAGGGACACGTATGTACATATGTATAGAGAGATATGTATGTATTATTATTTTGAAGAATGTAACAGAGACAAAAAAAGTTACTCATAATATTTTTTTATTAAATGGCAATTCACATGCCAAATCTGAAACAAGAAAATTGAGCCAGGAGCGACAACAACAAAATAACAACAACCCACGCAGTCCACCTCCAAATTGTTCATATAAAATATCAATTCTACACAACAACACACAACAGACTTGGAAGAATTCATATGGAAAGTACACACAAAAAAACTAGACAATAATTCATCAATATTAAATGTAATCGAAAGCTCTGACAATGGTCAATGGCCCACTCTCATCCTCTTTTTTAATCTACAAAAATACTTCACAGAGAGAAGCCTACACAGTCTAATTGTTCAATTACCTTTTAGCAAATCTCTCCCCCCATGAACAAAAAAGAATTTTTATGTCTATTTCCTTCATCATCTTCCCAATACTAAGTTTTAAGTTTTGTCTTCATACCAGTTTTTAATACTTTCTCATGCTTACGTCATTCCCTTGTGTCTCTTTGCATATATGATAAATTGTCAATTTTTTAAAAAATGAGAAATGAGCTCACATGACTATGACTATGTTTTTTTTTGTAAAAATACACAAGTCACAAATACACAAATAAGGATTAGACCTTTAGGCTTTATTTTTTTTTCACATTTTCTTGTATTATTTTTTGCCAAAGATAAAAAAGAGAGAATATTTTCAAAATTCTAGTCTCTCTCTCTCTTGTCATTTTTTATAAACTGTAAAATATTTTTATACCCATTTTTTTACAACAATCTTTTGACATGTGACAAAAGATTAGAAAATGAAAAAAGATTGCTTAACCTCCAGCTACAATTTCTCTCTCTCTCTTAAAAAATGGGGAAAATTGACAATTGCTAAAAAATTTAGAGTGCATATTTTTTATGTATGTAAACCAAACCAATCTTCTTGTTGATGATAGTGAAAGAAGCCAGGAGAAGAGAGAGAAAAAAAATGTTGTCTCTTCACATTGTCAAATATTTTTCAATAGAGAGAAAAGCCACGCTGCTTGAAATGCAACTAAGATATAAAATGAACCCAATGAATAAAAGAGAGAGAGAGAACCACCAACTACGTAGGTGTTTCAAAATAAAGCGGAACTCTCTCAGACTTCAACAAGAAGAAGGAAGAAGAGCAAGTGAAGCTAAACTAAACAGATTCACAACACATAATCTGCATCCTGAGTCAAGTCAAACCTTTAAAAATAGAATCCATCCTCTATGAATATAATAACATGCACACATGTACATACTAGTTCATACATAAAGGAGAAAAGAAATTTGATAAATCGGTCCTTCTCCTTGTACAACAACAAGAAAAGTTTTTTTTCCCAAAGGTTCAAGACTTTGACAGACTTTCTTTATAATAAACTTGGTCTTAAATGGATGAGACTGAGAGAGAGAGAGAGAAAGAGTATAAAAATTGAAATTGACATCCTCACAAGTAACAAGCACAAGTTTCATTTTTTTTCTTACAACAACAAGAGCTTTAACGTCACACAATCTTTATTTTTTTGCCTATTATTTTCATTGTCGTGTCAATATTCTACCTCGTCTCCAAATTCTTCCCCCGTAAAATATTTTTTCCCCTACAGTTAATAGTTATTTGTACTAATCACAAAAAGTTAAAGTTGACTGGGCATATCCGTTCACATACATAAATGAACCCCCAAAAATACAAAAATGCGGAAAAGAAAAAGTCATGCTATGGCATATGGCTTTTTTTTATTAAAGTATAATATGATATTAATCTATACTTAGAAATAAAATTGTGTCTGACTTTTTCCACGGAACTTTAATGACAAAAGAGAGAGAGAGAGGGGAGAAAAATATTTCGTGCATGTCTATCATTGTCATCGTCATTACTTTCTACCCTTTCACAAAAGTCTAGGATTGGACAATTACAAAAAAAAACGTATTGAAAATTGGTTTTTGTTAGACGCTTCAACACCAAATGTCTAGTTCCCTGTCTATTCTTATACATGTACATGTACATATTTAAATATAATAAAAGTTAGATAACTCCATTTTATCACTCGACACACCTCCACAAATAATTCTTATCCTTGCAATGCAATCGTACTTTTTTCACAGAAAAAAAAATGATTGTAGAAGTACACAGAGAGTACTAATAAAACTTTGACTACTTCTGTATTAGCTTAGAAAGGGATAGACTGTGACACATAGAAAAAGCAAAGACTGTGCACACAAAAAATTGTACAATCTATAGGTAATTTATGAGTACAATGTATACCAAGAAATTATATCAAATCTAGCGATTATCTACAAAAGAGAGAGAGAGAGACCCTTCAAGTTAAATAGAGAAAAAAAAGATATTCTGTGGACAAAAGTTTCATATTTCTACCTCCTGCCACTGTCTGTCCAAATCCATCAACCTTGAGTCTCCATGTACATGATATTATATTCAAAATAGGGGGAAGAGCCAAAGTGAAGGGAAAAAATGGGAAAAACGACTTTATCGATTTTTTATATGTAGTGAAAAAAACCAAGGTAAAAAAGTGTCACGCAATTGCTTGACTCAAACTGTTTGGTAGATTGTGTAGAGTGTACATACAGTGTAGAATAACATGAGAAGGTACGGTTAAGGCTTAGTCTAATGCAAAAAATAGGATTACAGTTTATGCTCCCTTCCATGGCAATGGCAATGTAAAAACAGTGAGGCCCATGACGCTTGAGTTGAGTTGTAGATAGCAAGAGAGAGAGAGAGAGTGAGTGTATGAGTACAATCAGATGTATGTTTTTTGTACACGATTATGTAAAGTAAAAAAAATGTTATTGTTGTGTTTCCCTTTAGTTTTTTTTGGTATATCTGTAGGTACAGTTTTTTTACATAGAAAGTTTGTCTCATATATAATAAATATATATTTTGTATTTATAAAATGAGAGAGAAAGTACATTGCATTGCATGTCACTCCTCATTCCACCTTTTTTGTCCCCCCCCCTCTCTCTGGTGCTTGCATGTCAATGTTGAATTTCAGAGCAACACGCCACTGTGTCCCCGATTGTGCCCTGTTTCCCCTTATTTTTTTTGGACGGTAAATAAATATAAAAAAAGAAGAGAGAAATGTCTACATGACATTGAGCCAAGTAAATTGAGTGGGTGACAGGTTCACATGGATGGGGAATCAGAGGAGAAAGTTGGGAGAAAAGAATAGACAAAAGAAATAACAAAATGTAAATATTACATATTGTTTATATTTATATGTACATACATGTACAGGGCCTTGTGCAATGTGAAATGAGATTCCATGTAATGTAATGCCAGTTTATTTGTCCATAAAAAATAGAATTTTATTTTCATCATCAAGATCAAATTCAATTGACTCTCAGAACGAAAAGGAGATTACTGTTGGAGAGAGAGAGAGAAAATGAAGTAAATATTATGAACAAATATAAAATTTCCTATTCTTCATAGGCAAACAGAAAAGAGAGAGAGAGAGACAAGAAATTCATTAGATTTTTACAATATTTGCCATCTCTCTAGAATCTAGAAAAAAAATCCCTACCGTTCACTTTCTTAGTCTCGTCAAAGTCAAATAAAGTTTACGAAATAGAGTTCAAATTACATTTGTCCATGTTCTCTTATGTGGAGAAAGTAAGGGGAGACGTGTGAGTATGGGAAGGTGGAGAGGGCGGAGTGAAATTTCTAGATTGTGAATGTCTCCAGTGTCCTTGGTGTGTATTTGTAATGGAGGGATATATATTTTGAAGTGTCCAAGACAGGAAAAAGAAGAGACAGCGTAAATCTTTTTTTTTCTTCTCTAGTCTAACCCTTTTTCCTTTGCTATCAAGGATATATGGGATATTGTGTGGAGATTACGAGAGGAGTAAAAAAAAAGGATGAATTTTACTTTTATCTAGTCTCATATTATGGCATTCTTGTGAGGGATGGATGTTATGGAACATTATTTGATATCTCTCTCTCTAGATTTAGAGTTGACAATGGAAATTCATTTGAAAGACGCTCCAATCTCATCCCAAGGTTCTCTTTGACTCAATCCTACACTTGTACATGTACATAACTAGGGGAGAAAGAAGAGTGAAAGCAATCTTGAGCCGTTTTCTCTTTTTCTAAGTGTCCACTTTTTTTAGGAATCACCTTAACACACACAAAAGGAATCGGACGTAATCCTAATCTTGCATGGCAGTAACTGATCCTACAACCCTTCCATTTTTTTTTACTTTCTCTTTTTTTACCTGATCTCCAAACTTTTTTTTCTGTCTTTCTTGTATCATTCCAAAAAGCTTAAACTTTTTTTCTTCTTTTGTCTTTGTCCTCACAATCTCACATTTTTTTTTTACTTTTGCAAGTTTTCATCAAAATTTAAAGAATTCTCTAGAAAATCAAAGCTACAGATGCAGACTGTCTCACATTATATAAAATATTTACTTTTTTTGTTCTTTTATCGAGATAAAAATACCAAAAAAAAAAAAACATTTTTTGGAAATAAGAGACAACGAAAATATTTTATGACTAAAAAAGAAGAAAAAAGAAACTAAGGAAGCTTTAGAAAGTTGAAAAAAATTGAATTAAAGTCAACTTTTTTGATTTTATCTCTAAAAATAAAACAAGAAAAAAAGATTTTTTTCAAGTTAAGAGCATTTTAACACACGATGACACAAACTAGAAGAAAAAAAATTCCTCTAAAATGTGTACACATGAAAGTGTAGTAATTTTAATAGTGAATTGGTGACATTTGCAACATCCGATGAATGTTAACTATTAAAATGGAGGAAACGAGGCAAGACAAGAAAGATATATTAATACGTATTGCGTAAGGCAATTGAAATATTTTGTACTACAATCCACACAGTCTCTTTCTCTCTCTAAAAGTGAAAGAGGCGTAGAGAAAAGAATTCATTAGAATATTGAAACATTTTTGGAAGGAGAAAGTGAGGCTATTAAATGAATACAAAACTTATATTATAAAACCAAGCCCATCCCATGCTGTCACATGTACTATAACACCTTTTTCTTCCCCCACTGTTATATCTGTAGTGAGGGCTCATGAAATGTGAAGAAAAGACTTGGTTTCTTTCACTTTGAAGAATAAATTCATTTACTATAAAATTTCTTGTTATATCCTCTTATGTAAAATGTTATAAGTTATATGTAGCAAGTCCCTTAAAAAACTAAGAGATGAGAAAGAGCTTCCCTTCTCACACCATCAAGGAGGAAGAGAGACGCAAAGAAGAGAGTAAAAGTGGAGAGAGAGAGAGAGAGAGAAGAAATTTATAGCATTTTTTAGCTTAATTGTTTTTCCTCGTTCACTCTCCCCTCTTCTACATCTCCACCGATGACGTCTATGAATTATCTTCTTTTGGCATACTAACAGCCTAGAAAAACCTCACTCACCATTTCCCCCCCTTTACATCTAAATACCACCCAGAGAAAAAGAAGAGCGAGAGGTTCTAACAACTAAGTTCTTAAGCACTCTTGCTTCTTCAATATTTTCCCAAGAAATTTTCTCTCTCAGAATTTGTAAAAAGTAGAGAGGGACGTGAGAAGCCAAGATTTTTTTTTATTCTTTTTTTAACACTTTATATTACAAGAATAATTTCTTTTTTTTCTGAGAAATTTAAATTATAAATATTTCTAACAAAAATATTCAACAACTATTTTCTTCATCACTAATTCCCAAACAATTACAGCCCATTCTTCCTTCATAATTGGGTTTCACACACACAAAAAAAAATTTAAAATCTTAAACTTTCTTTAGTCAATTTCATTGTAAAGATTTATTTGTACAGCAATAACAATAGAGAGAAAGTACATCAATAGAAAAGGTAATATGATTAGATAAAAGTCGTGAGTAAAATTTCTACTAATCGTTGAAAATGTTTTTCTTTGAATTTTGAAGTCTACACATAAAACTCGTTGTACATTTAATAACTACATGAGAGTCTACTCTACTCCTCCAATTTCATTTGTAACTGTACAAGCTATCCTGTCTCTATCCAAGACATACATATAACATGGAGGTATGCATGGGGAGCATATACCAATGAAATATAAAGTGGTTTTGATTATTTTCATTGTGAGTGCCCTGTATTGAATTTTCCATGTGTGGTGTTGTACTCAAGTACAGAGCCACAAGAGAGTGGGGAGGGAGGGGGGGTGGAAATAGGAGGAGAGTTTTGGCCCACGATTTTCAATGAATATCATCCTACAAACCCAAGGACCAACCCAATGGAACCAAACCTTTGCAAAGTAAACACCGAATTGGCGTCCAATATACAGTCAACTGTAAACAAATGGCTCGCTTTCGACTTGGACTTCATAATACCTTTTTTATGGGCTCCCATTTCTTTCCCCTACTTTCTCCTTTATAATCCCCTCCTCGTTTTACCTTACGCTATTTGTTTACTTGATACATAGCTCATTTCACAATTTTCTCTCTATACATTTATCATCATATCCTCTCTCTCTCCATTCCTATAGTCACTACCTTAAAAATATCAACGACACTCTAAAGGCCAAAGGTACGTTCAAAATATTGCAATATATTACGCCAGTATTGTATTTATATCTCTGTGTGTGTGTGTGTGCATATTCCAATTCCTATACGGTGAGTCCGTCTCTGTTGACTCTCACTCACCACCAGAAAATCAATCTTACTAAATATGTATGAGGATGAGCTTCATGGGTATTGGCAGTGGCAAGAGGCAAGAGAGAGAAATTGGAACCACAATGTAATATGGCTGGACTAGACCATGAGTTGTTCTTCACTCCTTTGGGCAAAAATATAAACGAAGAGAGACAGAGAGAGAGAACTAGCCGGAAATGAAACGATTTGAGACGCTCCAAAACTACAACTCGAGGGCCTATCTCCATCTTTTATACATGTACAAAATACCATGGACCATAGTCAAGTCAATATTAACGGCACAATTATTTTTGTCCACTTGTTCTTTTTACGACGAGACTAAATAGCTATAGATTCCCCCCCCCCTCCTCATTTCATGCCAAATTCCCAAATAAAACTGTAATAGATAATCCATTGAGGAATTCTTCCTCTTTTTTGCAAAATTAAATTGAAAAAAACCTTTTTTTTTGTCTTTGTCCTCAATTTATTATTCAATTTCTTTTTTACAGTTTTATTTAATTTCACTGTCAAGAGAGATACAGATGTTGGATTATTTTATTATTTTACTAATACCTTTTTTACGACTAAATTGTTAAAATTGAATTTTAAACAAAAGAATTTAAAATTAAAATAGGAAAAAGATTTGATTAAAATATTGAAATTATTTTATGGAGGAAACAAATCGTTAGCTAAAAAGAATATTAAAATTATATTCTCCATATTTTCCTCTCAAGAAAAGGAAACTGTGGTGAAGTCTCATGAATTTTAATGATCAAAAAAAAAGTTAAATATTAGCTCTTGTGATTGAAAACTGATTCCCATATTATATACCTATCCAATATACATATGCACATATATTTATATCCTCCCCGAAATCATTGGATGGAGTATAAAATTATAAAAAAAAGACTAAAAAAAATTGAGCTGCCATCTCATGTTGAAGATGCATCCAAAAATAAGAATAATGTCACCACTAAAAATAATTAATTAAATATTCATCTTTATAGTTATAGACTACAACCAAAAAAATTTCTAATATAAAAAAACTCCCGTCCAGACTTTTCCAAACACTAAAGAAAAAAGAAGTTAAAACTCCACACTTTTCTTTTTCCTTTAAAAGAGAGAGAAAGCTAACCAAAATCCTCCTCCTCCAAAAAAATTGGTTCAATGTTTAATTCATGAAGACTAAATTCCAGTCTTAAAATTACACAAGGATGGTGGTCTCCCCCTCTCCTCCTTGATTTACTTGTTTTGGCATGACCGGGACACGCACAATATTGCGACATCATTTTAATTTTATTGCTAAACCAACTTTACATTATGAGAGAGAGAGGGGGGGAGGGGGGAATTAAATGGAATGGTATGCGATGCGTAGAATATGTCTCTTGAAAGGCTCAACTTGAAAATAATTACATCAACAACAAACACAGGAGAGGAGTAATCGGGAAGAAGAGAGAGAGAGACAAGCCAATATCAATATGGAGAAAATTGTCCCAACATCTCTCTCTCTCGTCGACAGAATGGAGCCAAGTTGTCTGACAGATTCTCCCCGACTCAGAAATAGAATAGTAAGAACTAAGTAATATAGAATGAAGTTGCTGTGAGAAGGAGAAGGAGAAAACAAAGGAGGAGGAGGAGGGAGAGTCTATAGACGTGCCCAATATTTTAAATAAGCGGGTAACATGTGTACAGACTTCTCTTGTCTGTCTAGTGCGTGTGCCATGTGGACAGGCAGGGAGGGGGTCTTGAGATGTACATACCTAGTACAAGCTATACACGTAGACGACGACAGGGAAGAAGAACAAATTAAACAGGAGGAGGAGGAGGAGAAGGAAGGAGAGCAAGAGTTGATCAGAGACTAGATAATACATGTAAATGTACAATGTAAGGTCTACATATAAGTCAAAGGCCTGTAGCTCAGACTAAAACCCACGTCAGTGGCAGGATGGATAGTCAAGCGAAAGTGAGGGAAAGAGACTTTATGAGTTTTCCTTAACTTATCCTACACCATGTGAATAAGAAATCAGCCCAGAGAGAGAGAGAGAGAGAGAGAGAGAGAGAAAGTCTACACACAGAATCTCTGGGCATAACTTCCTTGTTCTTTCTTGTACTTTCTTCTTTTTTCTGGATGAGAGTTTGCTGGTCTACACTTTCAACTCTACTATTTTCTCTCTTTCCTACTTTATCTCAGGACACACACACACACATAAAAAGAAAGAGAAAGCCGACGTCAAAGTCAAAGGAGACACTTTATATTTTAAGGTCCAAAAGAAAGAGGAAAAGGAGAGAGAGAGAGACTGTGAACTGAAGAGGGGAGAAAAAGAGTGCCAAGAGATTTGAATTAATCAAATTGGTTCGTAGAAATAGCAACAGCCTTACTCCAAAGGGAAAATAGTACCAAGTCCATGCTTTCCTTTTTATAATATTATTAATGTTGTAGTTGTAAGTTGCACAGGTTAAAAGATTTTTTTTTGTGTTTTTTAGTCCATATTATATAACATGTAGAATAGATATAAATTCATATCCTTTAAAAAAGTAGAGAGTAGACATACTCAAAAAAAGTTAAAAATCCCAAGTAACACAAGAGAGGTTGAAGATGGGGGAGGGGTAAAGCTGGAGTTCTCTCTCTCTCTATTTTCAATGTATTCCTCTCCACCCCTGGAACTAAAACTACTACAAACTGCTTATAAATTACTTACTCTTCTCCCACATTTTTCATGAGGCAAAGCAAGACAGATGAGGTAACCACAAAACTCAAACCTAGACCACATTTCACTTAAATGCCTTAGTTCGGGTTCAGCTTCTTTCTTCACTTCATGCAAGACAAGTCTCGTTCTCCTCCTTTTCTAAGTGTGTGCCTCGGTGTGTGTGTGGGTAGAGAGGAGAAAAGGCTTCACAAGAAAATCTCAAAGAGAAACAACAACCCATCAAGCTCAAAATCCACATCTTTTTATATATTCTGTATATTATACAGTACACATACACAACTATTTTTTTCTCCTGTGTACTTTATAACATTATAGCCTCCGTACATTTACTTTTTCAATTATATATATCTATTATTATGCAACAACTTTTTTTTTACATAGACACACAATTTCATGTAAATTCATTCCTACCTAGTCTAGGTAAGTCTATCCTATACTGGTAGGAGTGTAGTATCCTTATTTCAGTTGGTGAAACAAAATTGTGAATGTAAAATGTCAATGTTGTATGGGTGAAAATACAAATTCAGTCGCCATGTAAATGTGGCCCAAGGGCAAAATAATATGATGCAAGTATCCCACCAAACCAAAACCAAGTCAAGAGACAAGTACAAGTAGCCAGACAGCAGGAGGATGAGACAAAGTAAAAAAGGCAGAAGCATAGACACATAGACATAAGCAATGCTGTGGAACAGCCCCTTGGCAAAATTTCTGAATAAATGGAAATACACAGAAAAAGCTCTTGGGTCTCGGATCCACGGGCCTCATTCAAATTCATATTTTGCAATTTCTCTCTTTTTCTCTCAAGACTATAGACCTCTAGTCATAACAAGTTGGGCTAAGTCATGCAAATAGAATACTGTAGTTACTTTCATCCACAAAGGGAACATCAACAGGAACAACACCTCGAGTAAAGTCAAGTACCTATAGTGCATTTTGGATAGAACATGTAAATACAAATCCACTTTTTCCACACAGACCTCACAATAAAAATTGCCATCAAGATAAAAATTCAGACAGAGAGAGAGAGAGAGACTGACTCGTTTCATATTAAATGTTACAATTAAAATATTTTGAATTTGCATTCTACCTTGTATGTAATGTACATGTATGTATGTATACACTGTGTGGTGGTGGGGCATGTCAGGGAAATTGTGCAAGAATATTTTCTGCCTTGATGATATGCCTTAATTGTTCTTTGTCTCTGAAGTAAAGTCGGTTTAATTGAATAGAAGGAGGCAATTTACATGATGCAGGAGAAAGTAGAAATTTATTTGAATTGAGAGAGACGGAGTTGCATTAAGAAGAGAGAGAGAGAAAGGAACACACGGGAGAGTCGTACATTGGTACAATAAATAATGAAATAAAACTGAATGCCTCAAAAGCATTTCAATGACGCTCATCCTCCTTTTCTTCTTCTTATTCTCCCATAATAATAGAGCATGCCATTTCTATGGTATGAGGCTCATTTATTTTTTCTCTTATTTCTCTTTCTCTCTTTCTCGGGCTTTTTTTTACTCCGAAAACTCCACTAAAAAAAGATTTGCATTGGTTACAAACGAAAAAAAGATAAAGACAAAGTGAAAGACGGCAATTATTGTTATTTTCAGCTATAGACATTTAACCCCACAATTTTGGTACTTTTGATGAAGACAAACATAAGAAATAAAAAACACAAAAATAAGAATTTCGACTCAAAAAAATTGCCCATTTAAAAATCCCTTTACTACTACAAGGAACCCCATATCTATCCCACTAAAGTAACAAAACTTTAGTGGATCTGTGATGACTAATGAATCTAGAAAAAATGTGTATAAAAAAGAATATTCACATATATTCATTAAAAATGTTATAACTTTATAACCAATCTATACATCTTACAGTACATGTACGAATATTACAAGCAACTTTAAATAACTATTTTGTTAAACTATGCGTAAATAAAAACCGCCACTCATTCCCATGAAGAAAATGACGAGGAAAATAAAATGCTTTAAATGAAAAGAAAAAAAAGAAACATTTTCTCCAAAAAATGGTTCATTTCATCCAACCTCCCTTTTTTAGAGTTATAAAATGCATCATCCAACTTTTTTTCCCTTACTTCTAACAACATTTTATCCACCATTTTCAGCACTGACACGCAAAGGTCTTTTGGAGAAGAAAGTCTAAAGCTTTTGGAAAATGCAATTTAGAATTTTGAACTGCATTCATTTCTTCCTCTTGAAAACTTTGTATAGAAATAACAATGGTCGTTATTTCATACAAAGAAGAGAGAGAGAGAGAGATTCTCCAACACACAAAAAGGGGAGCATATCACTAGAAGACATAACAAGATGAGCTCGACTAGGATGTTGAGAAAACCAACAAGATTGTGGAACGAGCACGAGAGAGAGAAGTTCAAGAGTATTTCAACACAATCTCTTGAAGATCCTAGAGGAGAAAAGGAGGAAAACTTGCTTATAAATAATCCAGCTTTTCTTACATAATTGCACAAATGGCTTGTGTGTGTGTGTACAAAGTGCAAACGATGACATTTTCTATTTGCCTTGTTACTACTTTTCTCATAATATTCTCTCTCTCTCATCTTCATGTTATTGTATCATACATATTGTATATTTTATTATTATATGGTTGACCTCCTTCCCCCCTCTCTCTCTCTCTCTCTCCTCAACATGATTCGAATCGCAGAATAATAAAATTTGTATTCAAGAGTACACAGATACAGATACTGTATTATATTTATAGGACAAGATGCCATTCTTATTTTTTGGGGAATGGAATCATAACAAGAATAAAAAAAAACATTGTACTAGTCATAATAATAATAACACTTATCAAGAGAGAGAGAGAGAGAGAGAGAGAGATGTGATGCATTGAATATTGTAAGATAAAAATATTTTTAGGCATGTTCATTCTCTTTTTTTCTACATTCAAACATTTAAGTCCTCATCCACCTTTTATTATTGTTATTTTTTTTCTCGTCTAAAATTGAGTCACCAAAAAAAGCATGTAATTCTATAAAGATATTTATAATATTTATCAATGCACAATGGGGCACTGTCGTAGGAGATAGAATTTCTTGATATTTGTGGGGAAAAAAATATTTTTGTTGACTTTACACTACTTTTAAGTGAATATCCTTGAGGTAATTTAAATAATTTGGTAGTTAATCACAAAATGACACAAATAGAGTTGAAAAAATAATTTATGACTCTTACCAAAGTTTCATGCTGCTCATTATCATTGTCATGATTATGTTTGAGATGATATTGATTTTGATGAAGTGGATTATTATTATTATTAACAAGCTCAACCTTGACCCTCCCACCTTTTTCCTCAGAAAATTTACTCACAATCACTTTCTTGCTGTCACGATGGACTTTGAGTAAACAATTTTTACTCAATGGAAGGGACGGTTGATATACACAAGTCAACATGATGAAAGATTATCAAATATCAAGTTTTAATAAATCACAAAATTTTTTCTTTGATTCTTTGCGTAATTTAATTTAATTCCCCTCTTTCTTCAAAGAATAGCCACATGGGAGAGGGAGAGGAAAATTTTGTTTCCCAAAAAATTAACAAAGATCAAAGAGAGATGAGAATTGGCGGGAGCCGGAAGAGAAAAAATATTTCTACCGATGAACTCCCACAGTTTCCGACTGTAGTACGTATAATAGTAGTAGAGGAGAAAAAAACCCTCTTCTTCGACTACTTTCTCCTTTTTTTACTCTCTTTTCTCCTTCAAGGACAAAAAAGACCGAAAAAGCCGAAGCGGAAAGGAAGCGCCAGATGCACAAAGATTCACAATGCACAAAAGGCTAGTCAGTCCGGAGCTTTCTCTTCAGTTTCAATCTGACTTTGAGTCTTGACTGTTCTTCTTCTTTTTCATGTGGACCAATTTCAAAGTCAAAAAAAAGCTTTCTCTTCCTTTTTTTTTGATTATTTTCTTGCACTTTCTCCAGCTGTATCCTTCCCTCACTTGATCCTTGTACCCCCTTGACCTTCTTCGGTTGTACAAATAAATGAAGTTTGTTAGCGGGAGAGAGAGAGAGGGAAAAAAATATCAGTTCAATAAAAGCCAACTTGTGGAAACATGTGTTCCTTTTGTTTCCTCTTCTCTTGACTTTTTTTTCAACACCAAACACAATATCCGGATATTTTTTCGGATCCGTTCAAGAATTTCTCACTTCAACTTATAGCATACCACCACTGAACATTTCGGGTTTTTTTTTCTTCTTCTCGTCAACACCAAAAGAGTCAGGTGGACAATGTAATGAGATACGAAGAAGAAAAAACAGTTCTTTTTTTGGGGGGAAAAATACTAGTTTTTTATGATCATGATTATTTATATGAATCTACTTTCTCAATCGAATTTTAGCCAGCACCTGTTCTTGTCCCATTCTCAGCCGGCTGTTTGATCTCACCAAAAAGAGACTTTGGACGAATGATTTTGTGTGTGTGTGTGTCTCACTCTCTGTCTGTCTCTGTTTGTTTTTTCAACTCACTCTCTATTATTATTATTTATTATCCTTTTTTCTCATCATCTCCGTCCCCCCTCTCTTTTGTAATTATTCTTTAACTTTTGAGTCAAGGGTCAAGATAAACACTGAAACTTTATACGGTTCACCAAACATTAAAAAAGTAAACCGACAAAAAATGGAATGGAGTGCACTGACGATGAGTAGCAAAATAAAGAGAAATTTTTTGCACAAAATAAATAATTCACAAAAATTTGAAAATAAATTTGTAGATGGACAAGAGTACAATCGGCTATTGTCGTCTCTCTTCTATTGCCTCCTGTCTCAGCTAAATAAGTTGAGCTAGAAAAAGCCAACAAATATAACTTCTTGCTTCTCCTTCTTCTTTGACGACTACTTGGGATGAAGATGAAGAGACAAAAAGTTGTAGAAACTTGTACTTGTTCTCATTTCTTCCTCTTCAATTCATGCATAGTAGCTTTAGTAGCTGTAGACAGACTGAATACAGTACACACATGTTAACTATGGGGGACCTTGATTGATTGACATTTTGTTGGAGTATCTATTGTTGATTCTTGTTTACTCCCTCTTGGTGATTTTCTTGCTCTTGCACCATCGGCATGGGGGTAACAACAAGATGAGGAATGTGTCTTGAAATTTTGCATGTTATGAATTTTATTCTATTATGTCTTTCCATTTTACATTGTGTGGCAACAAGATTAACAATAACATTTATTTTCTCACAACTCTCTATAATTCTCTAGTCTCTTCAAAAAACCACCACATGACAGAGACAGAGCCAGAGACAAGAATATATAATCGATGTGTAGATTATCATAAAACCAGCTCAAATTTTGTTCATTCTTTTTCTTCTTCTTTTTCTTGTGTGTAGAATTTAGAACAAACGAGAGAAACTGGTCAGTTTTGTTGGTGACACGAAAAACTTTACCACAATCACCCAGTTTTACCACAAAAACCACAAAAAAATATATAAACTTGGTATTGGGTATTTGAATTACTCTTTAAAGAGTAAGACAAAATTATTTTTTTAATTGAACTTCCAACCTCGTCACTCTGTCCACAAAATAGAAATATTGTTTTTCAACAAGAGGAGGATATTGAATTTGTGGGGATGGATATCTGTACAGATCACTAGACAAACTTTTCCTCTTCATCTCAGCTCAAATACAAGACACAATGTACAAGCAAAAAAAACTTTTTTTTTGCTTGGCTCTTGTGTGTAGAAAAAAAGGTGATGAAGAGTCAAGTGATTAGATGGACGTGCCAGTGTCAACTGACTCTCCCAAAGGTAAATAAACGATCAAGTCCATTTGACAATTCCTACACAAATTGGAAACAAATGACGAAAGGGGTGTGCTGATTGTTGTTGGAAAAGAGAAGGAAGAATAGGCGTAAATATTTTATTTCTTTCATGTCATCTCATTTCAATTCTTTGGTTCATTTTAGGCTCTCTCTCTCAACTTTAATTTTGCAACTACACATGTACATGCACATGGGAATTCATTGCAATTATTGCACACAAAATGTTTTCCATTTAAAAAAAACTCTTTTTTTTGTTGTTATACAGATTATTTTGCAATTTGCAAAAAAAATTCACATGACAAGTATGGTCTGTCCAATTACCATATGAGGGGATTATAATAGTTTTCACCGTTAAGGATTTAAGATGCAAAATATTTGAATATTTTTTTAAAAAAGAAAATCTCTCTCTCTAGTTATCTCACACTTCATTTAATATTTAACTGAACAATTTGACAAGCTAAAGTTTTTTTTTCTCTATATCTTTGTATAGGGGGTGGTTATAGAGTTAAAAGATTGCACATTAGAATTAAGATGAGAGTTTGATAATGTAGCGAATTAAATTATTGAGAGAGAGAGAGAGGGAGACTTGAAAATCAAGACAAGTTTTGTCACTAAAATTTTAATAGAGAGACAAGATTTTGTTGTTGTCTTGTATCTGTATCTGTAGTTGTGGTCAAAAAAGACAAAATGTCAATGGAGAACAAGTTAGAGTCCATTTTAATTTGACATATTCCCAATTACTATTAAAACTAAAACTACAACAACAAGGCAGACGAGGTAATTGTAGTTAAAAGTTAAAAGACAATTGTGACTATAGAAAGGAAAACAGGTTCAAAATATTGACCATGTCCACTTCGCTCTCAAACTGTCAAAAGAAGGAAACAACCAGCACAAAAAAAATTCACCAACCACTGTCTCAAAATGTTTCTTGTCCTTATTTTTTTATATATAAACAAATATATTTTTTTTAGAATATTTTTTTCTAGACAAGATTAAAACTTGAAAATGATTTTGTCTGTCCAGCTCCAAATTGGTGGTGCTGCTATCCAGACTTCTTGGAAAAGACTGGGAGTTAGAAAAACCGTTTTCCACATTTAAGCCACCTGCTTGCTTTGCCGCAATATGTACCCACAAGTCTCTCTCACAGAGTGTGTGTACTAGGAGGTACAAAGCGTGGCTCGTCGTCGCAGCGTTTGGTTCTCTATTACCCGGGTAGTCCGTCGACCGGCTTCGTACACCGAATGAAAAAAAAGCGACGTCGCACTAAAAACTCCAACGAATTCACACGCCAGACCCATACACACTTTTTATGTTATGTGTATATCAGTACACACACATAATATATAGCATCTATCGCTTTACTCTCTCTCTCTCTTTGAGAAAATAGAAACCCAATCCTCGTTTCCCAGCGTTGCATCCCATTGCACTGCCTCACATTACCATTGATCTGACAGTCTTTCTTCACACTCTCCCCCTCTCTCTCTCCAACTCTTGAGCATAAAGTAAAGTGAAGTGAAAAAAAAATAAAGGCTTTCGATTCGGAATTTGGACTTTAGGATTTCGAATTCTACTTGGAATTTCCATCATCGGATCTACAGTTAGAGGCATCTGACTCGCAAACCTTTAGTTTTTCTTCCTTTTTTTTCTCCAGCCAGTCATCCGAGCTTTTTTTCTCTCTCCCTCCCTCTCTCTCTCTAACGTCCTTGACTCAACTTAGTATAAGATTGTACATTGTATACGACTAAAAAATAGACCCCCCTCATATATCTCTTACAAGGTACAACAAGTCTAGCACAACATGTTTGATGGGGATAGTGATACGCATTGTTAGATAAAATGAAAAAAACGAATGAAGCAAGAGAAGAGGATAAAAATACACACACTCGCAAAATAGCGAGTGGAGGTAAGAGAGAGAGAGTCAGAGTGGGAGTACAACGTCACAATAGCATTAAGACTGTGATAATTTAGGTAAGAGTAAGGTAAGAAAGAGTAATCCATACATTTTATTTTTATTGCACATGTACCATCTCAAAACTCCACATTCACACTTTATGTCTCTTATATACAAGGAGAAGATGCGTGACTAGAAAAAAAACTAGTGGAAAGAGAGGAAGGACCATTGGCATATTTGACACAAAAAATTGATGTTTCATACAAAGCCCCCCTTTTACTTTTTTTCCCCCTTCCTGTCTCTATAAGTACCACTACATACAGATGTATGTAGGGTACTCTACATTTTCCCCTTTTTATATATTATTATTATTCCATATTTCATCCTGATTCTCAAATAAATAAGTCAAGATGTTACCCCCCTCTCCCTTCATTTCTAGTGCAAGTGAGAGGCCTTGCTATGAAAAATGGAAATCTGATGATCATGATCATGATCGTGAGAGCGATAGCTGTAACTACTTAATATAAAAAAAATTCTATATTATTCTTGTCTTGACTATATGAGTTTTCATACAGAAGGGAGACCTGGACATAAAATATTTTGCCTTTTTTATACAGGCACAAAATATATTTATATATATACATAATTTTTTTATATTATTATAGTTAATAGTCAATATTCAAGGAACTTGCTTATATTTGTAACTTGTATCAAATTACAACTCATCTCTTTCTCTATTTTTCCAGCTTCATTTATATTTTTTTGTAGATAGAAAATGATACACAAAAAAATTGATTTGAACGAAGATGTCTCTTCATCATTCTCAAATCATGCTTTAGTCCTATCATGAGATCAAGGAGGGGGGTAATTAAGATGAGCTTCTAGTTGTTGTTATTGTACTACTCCTTATTTTACAGATAGAGATACGACATGGAGTGTAGTAGTAAGTCAACATAATGAAAATCACTAATATATAAAATTCATGAACACATGAAAGGAGAATATAAAGACCATGTCATTTTGTGTGGAAGCTCTTTCCTTTTTTCTCTCTTTTGACATGACTCCCTCAATCCTGTTTCATCTTTCGCATGGTTGTCCTCATTAGCTGTTGAAATCGTCGTCATTCATTTCAAAAATAAAAAAAACATCTCTTGCCATCTCTCTCTCTATGTGTGTGTCTACTTCCTTTATAGTAAAATACAAGCCATATTTTATAAAGTCCACAAGTCTATAACACAAGTTTTGGTACAATCATCAATAATTATTGTAATCTCATTATTTATTATCTCTGTATTATATTGACCACTGGGATGACATGACATGGAAAAATAACAATTTTTTTTCTACCCCTTTCCGAAAAAGGTGAAATGAAATGAACAAAAGGAAAAGGAGACATGGACGACATAGAGAGGGACACATGGTGAATAAGGATTAAAATGACATGATGAAATGAAAAGAGCAAACATTAACATTACAAATTTTTCTATAAAAGATGAACGAGGGGAAGAGGAAGACAATTGTATTATTTTATATTATTATTATTATGGGAATACGAGTACTCGTCCTCAAAGCCCATGCACGACTTGACTATTGCAAAAAAAACAAGTTGATGCAATACTAATGCAGTAACAATGAACTATGAGCACCTGTCACGATGACCCATGTTCAAACATCCATTCACTTGACAATCAACGAAAGAGAGAGAGACAAGAAAAAAGCCAACTCAACAAAAAAAACCAACACAATTAGGCCTCTCCAGTCTCTCTTGCCTTTACAAGTCGTGTAATTGTCATACATAGAAAATTTTATTCATATCCATTTTATGTTCAATCCATGTGTTCATGTCATTCAAGGTGTAAATATAAAATATTGTACTATACGCATTGCGCATTCTACACACACACAAATTGTACATTGTATTGAGGCTGCACCTGTATAACAAAGTATAGTCAAATAAATATTAGATTGTAATTTCTAATTCTTTTAGTACATGCTTGACATGACAGAAGCACCCACGCAAAAATATACCCCCAAAAAAACTCAACTACCAATTCTGTCTCACAAAGAGAGAGAGAGAGATGATACAAGAAGAATTGTGAGAGTGAAGAACCATATTTGATAATTTTTTTTGAAAATATTATTATCATGCATAATTTTTTTTATTTGTGCCATAATCATTTGATGAATAAAAAAAATGTCCCAATTTTTCTTGACAGCTCTCACACCACAAAATTCCTATTTGGTTGAATTCTCACTACTGTACAGTGTACACTCTAATAAATCTTTGCCTTGGCCTTAATTCTAATTATTAGTAATAATAATTAGTCTATAGTGAATTTTATTGTTGTTTTGTTTGTATAATTCTCTTGAATCTTGTTTATTACTCTTTTGATCTCCAAAATAAAATAGAAAGAGAGAGATGATAATTGTAAAAGAATTATTCGTGAAATTCTTGCCTTTATTAAACTCTAAATAAGTTGAAAATAGACATAACACAATAACGACAAGACAAGTGAGGGTGACATTCGACAAAGGTATTTATTCTAGAGAGAGAGAAGATATCTAGACGACAGCTTTTGAATGGCAGTGAGCCAGAAAATAGAATTTGTGAATGTGTCAACAATACGTTGGTTGTCATTCTATACAAATATTGTAAATCTGCTGTTATTCTCCTTCTCTTTTCATTCCCACAGTACACAAGTCTCCTCAACTACAAAATCCTTCTTTTAAAACTTATTTTGGACTTTTGAATTTGAGAGAGAGAGAGAGAGATTTCATGTAAAATCAAATTTATTTTCTATTCTCATCTTCCTTTCTTTTGTGTACATTTAAACAGATGTAGGCCTATTTTGTACAATTTGTGCTGATTTCCCTGTCATAATTTGCTGAACTAGTATGGGGTTCTTATTTATAAAATAAATTAGTACAAAGAAAAGAAAACTTGAGATTACAATTTTATATATTCTCGTACAACATTTATATAAAATACAGGGACATATCTGTACAGTTTAAAATATGGTTCCTACATATAATATTAAAGTTACCTCTCTGATGATGAGCAAAGTTTTGAGTCTTGACAATGCGGGTGTCCTTTTATCCCAGGGAAAATGATTATTTATGGTGGGTCTCTGAAAAACTCATCATCTCTCTCTCTTTCTCCACTTCATTCATAAGCGATAGAAGTAAAAGAGTTGCTCCTCTCCTATCTCCTCCTCCTCCTACCCGCTACGACGTTACCATGATCATCACTACACTTACGAGGAGAAACCCAAGGGCTTGAAACGAGTTGGGACTTGGGATTTGGTCCACTCGTAGTTTGAGTCATCCTGACAA
>JAQIVZ010000476.1:0-65578 GCA_034700945.1 Arrhopalites spinosus
AAAGAAATTATTTCTTTACGAAAATAATTATTTCGCAGAAGTTTTCGCAACAAAATCGCGAACTGAGTATATAGCTTAAAAAAAGAATTTTTCCAATGGTGAAAATAAAGAGGAAATTAATTATCCACTATTGGGTACTTTGACAGTCAGTAGGTGAAAGTGAAAATTAGTTATATATTAATGTTACTTTCACCTAGTGGAACATGTATGAAATATGTAATAAAATGGTGATGCTTTCTCCCTTTTGAAAAAAAGAGAAAGAGTTAACATAATATTACCTATGTACCATACCATGGGTAATATTATGTATAGAAATTGGGTGAAAAGAATTGAGAAAGTGGAGAGAAAGGTTTAAAGAAAGAGAGAGAGAGGAAATGTTATATGGAGGCATTCAATTTAATGGCATATTGTGTGTCAGGCTTTTTGGCTCCATAATACTCAACAAGAAGTTTAATATGGACGCACTTATTCATTGAATGAGTTTAGCCGGCCATCTTTTTCTCCACTTTTCTCACCATAACAATTATTAAGTGAAAGATGAAAAGGCAAGTGGTTACGGCACTATATTATTGTCTAGCAACAACCAGCTAACCTGGCTCCTCTCTCTCTCTCTCTTAGAGAAAGTACTCTATTGTATTGTAGAAGAATTTTATACCCTATACATTTTATAGACTTTCTCTTTCTCTCTCTCTCTCTTGTGTGTATAGAGGTGACGCTTATGGTTTCTTTGAGCGTCTTAAACTGTACAATTTGAGACTCAATATACAATTCACTTGTCCTCCTCTATAGCCCCCTTTAGTTTTCTACGTTATGCACAAAATTTAATGGTGAAATTTTATACATCCAAAAATTTCTCTAGTAAAAGTCAGCAAGGGTTCCTCTTACTTTTCTCCATTGTACCACCCTCCCTCTGTCATGAAAGCCGTTGTCACTGTGTGTGTGTGTGTCCCTAACTCTTTTCTCACTCGTTGGAAACCCTTAAAGTTGAAATATATAGACTCGTAAATTTCTGGGGAACAAGTGACTCATAAAAACTTGACTTTACTTCCTTGAGACGAAAATAATTTCTTGAATGGATTTACCATGTTCCGTTCTATTCAAAATTCCCCATATATTAACTCCATTCCCTATTTTTCCCCCCAAAAAAACTCAACCTCCCTTTTCCTTACTTTCTCCAAATATTTTCTTGATCTTCCTTCTCTTTCTATCTCCCTTCCAAGACTTTTAAACTGGGGACTGGGGTATAGAAGTTCAAGTGGACGGTGAAAGTTGCTTTTTTAAAGTCAAAATCTTTTTTTTTCTTTTTTTCTATGAATTCATTACAATTTTTAAACAAAAAAAGCTTTAAACTCTTGCCCTTACATTAGTAAAGGCAAGAAAAGAATGTTAACTTTCTCCACATTTTTTTGACTATTTAATAATTAATTTTTCTTTAATTTTATACGAAAAACAGGAGAAAGCTTTAAAAAAATATTTATTAAGTTATAATTAAATTATTTTTTAGAGTGTCAACTCTAGAAATAATTTTAAATTGAAAAGTTTATGAATCCACAAAAAATTAAATTGTGAATTTAAACAATTTTGAGGAGACTTTCTCTTTTTAAAATAAAATATACACAATATAAAAAATATAAAAAGGGACCTCCAAGACAAATTTATTGCTACTTAAATTTAACTTTCATTTGAGTGTGGATCAAATAAAAAGCCCTACTTTTAACTTGTTATAATATTTCACCATGTTGTACCCCATGTCTTTATCTTTGTCCTCGAATTTTGGGGGGCTTTTTTTTCATGTAGAAAAAAACAAAAGTCTAACAAAAACCATACTTTTTGACTTGTCCTCCACATTTCACTAGAGACTGTCTCAGTACACACAAAAAAGAGAGAGTCAAGGAAAATTGTCTAGCAATAATTGTACAGTTTTCTCCAAACCATAATAATATTCCTTCACTCCACAACTATTGCCACTTGATAAGATGCTAGACTCAAGACCTCAAGAAATGAGAAAGCAACAGCACGTGGATTTTGAGGCTTACAATTTTCTCCATCTTTTTCTTTTCTTCTTCAAGACAAATAAATGCATGCTCCATATTTATACATATTAAATGCATACAGGAAATGACAGCGAGAAAAGTCTCTGACCAAAATTGTACAAAATCCTTGCAACTAAGCACAGGCACAGAATCACAGCGAGAGAGAGAGAGGGAGAGAAAGCACACAAAAAATAAAAGGGATTCCATTGCATTTGGAATGGGAACAAGTTTTTTTTTGTCTATCGTCTGAAAAAAATAGTGGAGGAAGAAACAAGTTGAAAAGTGGAAAAGTTGAAATAAATTAAGTCCGTCATTTTCCCCCTCCTGTTCTTATACCCCAAGCTCCATATAATGGAGACCACATCTTTTGACATATTTGAAATAAAAACTTTTGTGATTGTGTACGTCTTAAAACTCGGAGGACTCACATACATTTGCCTTGTGGCATGTGAGTTTGTGGTGTTGTACATTAATATGGGGATATATACATAATGTATATATATATATAATAATAAAAAACAATATGGAGAAAATAGAGAGTTAAATTAGGAGAAAAAACCTCTTAAGCCTTACCTATCTTTAAATGTATCTTCTCTCTCTCTCTTTCAATGATATAAATATTCAGTCGGTTCACTCTTAATGAGTAAAGCGGAATTTCCCCCTACACACAAGCTTTCAGGGGAAGGGAAAATGTGTGGGGAATGGGAATGGCAAATGTATTGTGAAGACGGAAGAAGTGAAGAGCTATTAATGGATCCTTTTCGCTCATCTTTTTCTCCCCCTCCTTTTCTATTCCTTTCTATTGGAAAAGGAAAGAAACTTTTTTCAGAGGGGGGAATGAGGAAACTGTGTGTAGTTTTCTCCTTATTTCCAACAAGAAATTGAGTACAATGATGATGAGAGTCTGACTCTCCCTCTCTCTCTCTCATCGTTTCCTTTCTATTAAAAAGCGGAATGTATTATTCCCTTTTCTATTTATCCGCTCTTTCACTCTTACTTTACACTTTCTCTCCCTCTCTCTTCTCTTTCCCCCCTTTCATTCATTTTTCCCTCATTCATTATCTCCCTTTCACTTTCTTTCTTATTACTCCCAGCCTCCCAGCTACTATCCGGAATTCTCTTCTTTTTTTTCTTGCTTCCTTCCTCGAATAATTCAAGAGTTTTGTGGATTTTCTCCATATTTTCAAACGTTTCAATAATCCATATACATTTTTTTTTATTCTTGGCTCAACTTCAATTCCACATAAAAAATGTCTTCAATTGCTTTTTGTTATAAGAGGAAAAACCCTGTACAATTTTTTTAGTAAAAATGTACAAGGTTAAGAGGAGAAATGGAGAAAGTCAAAATTTATGAAATTTAAAATTATTTTTAAAAATTTAATTTAGACACTTTCAAGTCAATGTACAATATTTTTCCTTGTCGTTATTTTTTCCACTTTTTTTTGAGTGCCTCATAGAAAAAGTTTTCAATTTACTCTAATAAAAAAAAGAGAAAGTTTTTTTTTCTTCTTCTTTCTCCAGTTAACAAGAAGTGGACAGCTAACATGAAGCTGCACTAAAAATATTGCTTTTTTTCATGTCATTTTTTTATAACTTTCTTCCTGGAATCAACTACTGTCCTTGTTTTCAAAAAAATGACGTCTTTCCAAGTTTATTAATGATCCAATGTACAAGTCCAAAGTGTTTATTATGAATGACAAGGTAAAATGATGGCTAGCTTTTTTCAAATTAAAAAAACTGGACAAATATTTTTTTCTTTTGGTTTTTGTCTATATTTTTTAAATAAAAAATTTAATTAAATAATTAAAATTAATTTCTTACCTAAAGTCTGCTTCTCAGCGTCACCAGCAACGACAGTCTCAATGACGACGGGATCGGATTTTCCATGGGAGTTGGCAGCATAAAGAATAAGTCGAAGCCATGAGCCAGGCATGAGACCTTTTAAAACATTAAAATAATAAATATTTTTAAATTGGCGCCATTTCAAAAAAATAAACAGATGACAATTTTTTAAAAAAATATTTGTACCTTTGAGCGTAAAATTGGGGATTTCGGCACTCAGATTACGACGTAGGGAACGATTTTTGAGGTCCCAAACTTCAAGAATATAATATTCAGGAAAGGAAGTTGGATCTTGTGGGCTGTCTTCATTCATTATACGAAATAAGGGAGTGTCAACAGGAACTGGGAGCTCACGATTTGAACTACACTCTATCTTCATCATCGTCTGGTTATTCACCACCGTACAATTTTCAAGAATATGAGGCTTCACTACATCACAAATAAAAAAGTTTGAAAAAATAATAAATTAAATGTCTCATATTTTCATTACTTTTTATTTTTTTTTACAAAAATGTCACTTCCTTTCCTTATTCATTATTTTATCTGTAAAGTATTTTCTACATCAAAAAAGTTTACTCTCATTTTTTGGTAAATATTTTAATTAATTACAACCTTGAACTTGATCTTCAAAAATATGGCCAAAAGTTATAAAATAAAATCAACTTTTATTTTGTGATAATGAAAACGAAAGTAATATAAAAAAAATGTTTTAACATAATAATTTACAAATATATTTTTCACCAATAAATTAATCATGTCCTCGAGCCTTTGACAGTTGCAAAAAAAAAGCTTTTTTTGACATGGAGAAAGTAAGAAGCTTAAAAAAAGATAAAATGTGACTGTACAAAAAAAGGAGCCTTGTTTTGTGGAGATAAGCTTAATAATAATTCATTATCGTTTTCTATTGGAATTGTCTATACTGAATGTACACACACACACACACAGAGAGAGAGAGAGAGAGAGAGAGAGACTTTTGAAAATAAAGACTGTAGATCTTTGTTCAAATACGTAATTTTCATCCTCTTGAAAAACTCCTCATCTCTTCAACTCCCCATTGAAAGTACGAAGAACTCAAGTGTGATTCTCCCCGTTGAATGAAACGTGAGTAGTTAAATATTTGCTGTAGTCAAATGTTGAGAGATTTTCACTTTTTTTGTCTCTCTAAAAAAAACTTTTTTACAACAAGAAAATGTAATCCCTCTTGACTTTCCAACCAACCACTCACACACTTTCTCTTCATTGTAATCTATAAAGTTTATTTAAATATTAAAATACTATCCAATTCTCAATGATACACTTATACACAATATTTTAACTTTTTTCCATTTAATTAAAGTACTTGATTTTAAAAAAAATTAACTTCTTAAAATGCCATTGGCTCATCAGGGATTTTATTTTAATTTTTAAAATGTTCCCTCCATCACGTGACCACTACACGTGTGGTTAAGTGAATTTGTAATTTGTGTGTGTGTTTGTACAACCAATTAATTTTTACTTTAGTAAAAAAACATATTGATCCACTCAATGGGACATTGTCCTTGTCATTTAGCCTCCATATTAAAATTACACAAAACAAGTCAAAAGTTTTGTAGTGGGACAAGAATGTGCGTAAATTAATTAAAAAGATAAGGCCCCCCTGCCCATCCACTCAAACTTTCCAATTTAGGAACATGAAATTTGAGAGAGAGAGAGAGACATTTGTAATTTACAATAATTACTCCAAATTAAATTCAGAATTCATCTACAAATAAATAATCTAAAAAAGAGAGAGGGGGGAGGCTATTTTGCATCTTTATGGACACAGACTGAATTCAATATTAGTAAAATGACCCTTCATAACATTTCTACTGTAAAATATAACCTTCAAAAATTTGAAACACACTGCCTGGAAAATATTTTGGACAGTATGTTTCACCAGAAAAGATTTTGTAAATTTTAGAAATATTTTAGGAGTACAAATTCTATTTTTTGGAGTGCAGGATTTTTTTTATAAAAATAAATGTGCAGAATGAGCATAAAAATTGTAGATCCTTTTTTTTACTTTGTATTTGTAGATATATGGAGAAAGTTATAGTGAATAGTGATATGTACAAGGTTTGTGGTGACTAATAACGTACCTGCCGCCATGACAGTAAACAGACAGGGCGTAATTTGTCTCCCGATTTCGTTACTCGCCCAGCATAAAAAACTCCCGAATTCTGAGTCCGTTTGTGGGACGTAGAAAAACCTAAAGAAAAAAAATATATTTCACAGATTTAGAAGGAGGGGGTTTAAAGTTCAATAATTTTTGGAGAAAGTTGTGCTTATAAATTTTCCTTTTTTTATGTTGCAAATGAAATAAATAAATTTTTGAGAGTTAAAAAAATTAATTATTTACTGTACTAACCGACTAAGGTCACCCTGAGACACAGTTTTTCCATCAGGAACCACGTCCACGTTGTCACCCGTTCCGTGAAATTCCCATTCAAATCTAAAGGCTATTTAATATTTATAAATTTTTTTTATTTTAATTTTCAGAAATTATTTGAAATGAAAAGAATTTTTTTTAAAAAAAATTCGGGTAGTTTAGTACCCGTTGGATTGGCTTCGACAGCACACCGCAAGGCAATACTTTCGCCCTTGGAGGCACCCACAGTCACACCAGATCCGATGCAGACTGGGGCATCTAAAAATAATGGGAATTATTTTTCAATTATATTATATAACATTTTATAATATAACACCTCTCGTTTTAATTGACTTTGTATAGGTGAATGTTAACTTAATAGTAAATTTAAAGTCACGTTTTGGCACGCACGTGTAATTTTGGGAATAAAATATTGAATAGGGACTTACACATGACACTCAAATGTACAGGATTACTTTGTGAGCTTCCTTCAAAATTGGAAGCAATACAGGTGTAATTTCCAGCCTGTTTTCGATGAATTCCTTGCAAAACGAGACTTTGATTACTCATTATGACATTCCCCACGTTGTGCTTTAATTCTTCACCCTGTCAAAAACAACAAAAAACAATTTCATTAAAACTCATGAAAATACAAACCAACGCTATGCTATTTCATATCAACACTGCTTGCACCATGACCTTGAAAAAAATGAAATTGTGGTCTACAAAATTTCATACATTTTTTTGGCACATTTCAAATTGTGAGACACACACACGCACAGATAAACTTTGCGAGTTGAGGTTCATGTCAAATTCGACACAAGACAGAAAATCCATGAAAAGTCGAAAGTACAAGTGGGAATGGTGAAAGTGAAGAGTGAGGAGGAGGCAATAAAATTGCAAAGGGAACAAAGAGTAAAAGTATAAAAAAAGTAGAGGAGAAAGCAACAGTAGAAAAAAAAGAAATAAAATCAACAGACTCTTTTTCAAACTGAAACAGTGATCCCTTAACTGCAACCACAAGCCAACCCCAAACATTTTATTATTTGGCACGAAATCGATCTCTCTTCAACTTTCCCTTTTCATCTTTTTTTTGCTACGAATATTTCTCTTTTTCGGATTTAAATCTGGGATTATTTTTCAGACTTGAATTTCACTCTCTTTCTCCCTCTCTCTCACCTGTAACTAACTTTCTTTTTTTTGTGAATCCAACTACAGAAATTCAACTCGTTAAAGTATTATTTACAAAAATAAATAAAATGACACGTTTCTCCTTTAACCTAATGTGAAAGTTCAAACTCTTTCATCTTTCATGTGTACCAGTACATGTCCCGTTTTTTTGGAGTGAAAGTTGTACACAAGAGGTGTTGTTTTTTATTTTAAAAATAGATTACAATTTTTGACCTAAATATAACTCTCTTTGACACTTCAGAAAAAAAACAAGACAGCTTGACAAAATGCAAAAGTGAAAGTAAAAAAAACACATTTTTTTACTACAATGTACCTATAATGCAGGTGGTGAAAGCTCTGTAAAAAAAAGTGGGACAAAAAAAATAAAAGTTGCCAAAGTTACACACTTCATTGAGAAAAAAGAAAGTCACAACGATTACAAGTCTAATATTAAAAGAAAAAAAGGGAGAAAGTAGGGTCAAAAAGAGAAAGAGACGAGAGGAAAAATGATTGAGTCGACTTAAAGAATTGTCAAGTGAACTGGGCAAATGGGAGAGAGAGAGAGAGAGAGAGAAAATGACCTCAAAAATGTCATTAAAAAGACATTTTCAAAAAAAATCAATAAATAAAAGTGAGATCCAGATGCCATTTGAGGAAATGGAAAAATCATGCAGCAAAAAACCGTTCCACTTCATAAGGCCCTTCTCCCCTCACGTTCTCTCGTCCCTTTTACTTCTAGACTAAAGTCAAAGGTAACAAAGTTAAAGTCCTTTCTCTTTTCTAAAAAAGAAAAGATATTACATTTTCATTTCACAAGTAAAATCTTTTTAGTTATCCTTGTCATCAATTGAAAATACATCACAGTCGACACACACAAGATGAATGCATAGCGGAAGACTCATGACAGACTTGTGAGCTAAGGGGGCGGGGGTGACCTTTCTTTAAAAAATAATGGCAAAAGTGAAAATGGCACATGAAATAAAATTGCAAAAGAAAAACCGTTTAAAAATTGTCATATATAATAAAAAAAAATTAAATTATGGCTTTAAAAGCATTTCAATGCCATTTAGTCATAAATTGGCCATTTTATTCTTTCCAAAAAAATAATTAATTATCCCTAATGGCTAATAGCTCCCTTGCCACATAATAGAGACTAATAAAAAGATAAAATATTGTAAACGCGTTTATAAAATATAATTAAATTTACAATCCAACAAAAAAAAGCTCCTACAAATTGTAAACTGTAAAAGAATCAAGATTAAGATGAAGAAAGTGTACTAAAAGTGAAAGTACACAAGTATGGTCAGAAAAAAAGAAAAAGAGAAAAAAAACTAGATAGGGAATTCTTTATATCATAGATTATGAGGGAATGGGGAATGCTACAAAGAGAAAAGAGAAAGCCAAAGATCAGTTAGTATTGAGGCTGGCAGAGTGAAAGTAAAGATTTTTTTATTGAAGGGAGAGAGAAAGATGAGATAAAAGACCTTAGGTTAAAAGCCTCTTAATTATCATTCAGTTCATTCAGTGTCCATGGTCTATCACTTTTTTGTGATTGATATAAAATTCTCTTTGCTTTCTCCTCTCTCTCTTTCTTCCATCTTTTTGAGAATCTTCTTTTTTCTCTCTCCTTCTTGGCCCCACAAGAGACATGGAAACCTCATCTGATCTCATCTGATTCCGTTTACTTCTTCCCATCATTCCCTTGTCTATCTTTTTTTTCCCTCTCCTTATAGTGTATAACAAGAAGAGTAAAAATAAGAGACGGCATTTTGGCATTGCCATCACCAAAAAAATCTTGTGGTTCTTCTTTCTCTCTCTATACATTAAATTCTTATCTTTTATGTACATGCCCAGAGAGAAAGCGAGAGAGAGAGAGTCGGTATCAAATGCACCGTTCTCTCTTGAGCTTTCAAGATCCAAAATGTAGAGAGAGAGAGAGAGTTGTGAGTGTATAGACTCCTTTTTTTGTCTATAATCTATATATTTTGCCCTTTTTTCTTTCCTTTGGCCATTTCTTGTACTTGTTACACTTTCTCCGAATTTTCTCTCTTCTTGTTTTCTTTCTAGAGAATAAACTATTTACAGTCATGTTTCAATTTTCTTTATATACATCTTTTCCCCCCTTTCTCCCCATTGGTTTATAGTTTGAGCCGTTCCTTGTGTGGCTAAATCGAAGATTGAGGTACCTCAAAATGTTTTCTCTTTTCTTTGTCTATAGACAGACGGACGGAGAAAAAGACAAAAAAGATTATAACATTTTTTAGTAAATAGCATTGTTTTTGTTATCGAGTGTAGACGCCTGAAAAGGACAATCAATCTATATCCCCTTTATCTTTTAACCACATAATATTTTTACCACAACCGCATCATGATCAAGAAGGATTGAGTTGGAGAAAGTAGGCGAAAATCTCATTTGGAGTTAGAAAAAACGAATTTTTTTGGTCTTCACTGTGGAATAACGGTAGCTTCATTATTGATTCAACTTTGACTCTAACTTTTGACTAGGATGGATATGTTTCGATTGTATGAGAAAACTGTATCACTTTCTCTTTGGCTGCATATCTTGACATTTTTTTTGGAGAGAGAAAGTAAGAGTGTTAGGACTAGTCTAAGAAAAAGAAGAAAACTGGAAAGTCAATCCGTCTACCTAATAATGCAATACACGTAGAAAATGAGAGAAAGCTAGATTCATTTCTGACATGCTTTCTCCTTTACACGGATTTTGTGTATGCACACTATCCCATCTTCTTTCTTTTTTCTCTCTCTCTCTATCTACTCTCATTTTCATTTCTACTTTCTCTGTCTCTTTCTCTTACATTCTCATTCACTTTTATCTACGCTCTTTCTTTATTCTGGAGTTGCAAGGCAAGTTCTGAGAAAAAAATAAGAAAAAGACGAGTGAGATGCGCTTTCTCTTTTTTTTAGATTTCTTTGTAACTTACAATGTACAAACCAATAGAGATTTAGTAGGGCCGAAATGATCAACTTTTTTTTTGCTGTTTTACTTTCTCTTACACATGAAAGATTATATATTTTTCATTTGCTTAATCTTTTGTATATTTTTCTTATTGTAGTCAAGACATTTTTTTAACTCATTTGACACTTTGTATTTTTTAATTAATTTTTTTCCAAAAAATTAAGATGTTTTATTTTTTTTTACAAATCCACAAACTGATCTGAGATCTGACCAAAAATGGTATGAGGATGAAAGTAGTAAAAAGAAAGTTGAAATTTTTTAAATGTCATAAAACTTTTTTTAAAAAGGAGAAAATCCACGACTCAATAGAAAAAACAAAAAAAGTCATGTTCTTCAATCTTGAAAAATATTGAAAATTTTCTCTTTCCCTTCTTTTTTCAGTTCCCAATTCGGTCATTTTGAAAAAAAGGAAGAAATAAAAATGGTGAGACAAGGAGGACATACACACGTCTCAATATTTCCTTGGAGTACAAAATTATTGGAAAAGTTTCTTGCTCTTTTTGAATGAGACACCAACGAGACTCTAGAGTGGTTGAGTGTGAAGAAAAAGAGAAAGTAGTAGAAAAAATAGAGATTGAGGCAGGGATTCCGATTTCTTTTCTCTCTCTCTCTCTTCACAATTTTCTCTTCCACATCCCAATCTTTCCCTACTTTTCTCGCTCGCCGTCTCTCTCTACAGAGAGTAGTTTGTCACATGATCGAAGATGCACGGAAAAATTATCCCTTTTTCCAACTTAAAGAGCGGACTAACGGGTCCATAAACTTGGAATTAAGTGGCTGTTAAGGTGTTTCAGGGCTGTCTCCGCACAGAAGAGAAAGAGAAAGGCAAGGCAAAAAAAACTTGGTCTTTTCCA
Source organism: Arrhopalites spinosus (assembly GCA_034700945.1). Classification (NCBI taxonomy): domain Eukaryota; kingdom Metazoa; phylum Arthropoda; class Collembola; order Symphypleona; family Arrhopalitidae; genus Arrhopalites; species Arrhopalites spinosus. Next base: position 11,263 of record JAQIVZ010000476.1, read on the forward strand.
TTTAACTAGACTTCACCTTGTCTTATATAAAATATACCTGTAGAAATTTTATATCTTTTCTCCATTTTTAATGCAGACGTAAACAAGGACATAGTTTACATACACACACGTATATCCTCCAAATCTCTTTCTCTTTTGTAAAAAGGAAAAAGAGAAAGAAGGAAAAGTTGATTGTGATTCTCCATGTGACGATCAGTTTCTAAATGTGAATGGAGAGGAGAGGCCACATTATAAGAAAAGGAGAAAGTATATCACTCTCCATATAAAACCCCGGCACTTTCACTATACATGCTCTTATATACTACTAAACTTTCTTCATGGTTAATTATCCACATTTCCTATAACGCCAAATGTAACCACATATAACACGACGACTTTCCCCATATCCTTTATAAAGAGGGAGAGACCTTATACGTGTAGACAAGAGGAGAAGAGAGAAAATGAAAATGGAGCTAAATAGCTTCGTGAAACTGAGCTCTCGTATTGTGAGAGACCAAAAGAAAGAGGGAAGCCTATAAAGAAGTCAGTAATGAAAAGACAAGAGAGAGAAAGCCCCCCCAAAACACTTGCACAAGGCCAGAGAGAGAGGATGGTTTGGTGGTGGAGTTGAGTACACGAAATTTCGGTGTAGTGAAAAAATGATTATATATTCTGAACCGATGTGGGTTTGGGAAGACAAGGGGAAACTTGTGGTGTGGTGAGAAGCGACAGCGGATTTTTCTCTCTTTTTTTCCCTTATATAATTGTCCTTTAATAGTCTAATAAAAAAATAGTAGAGGACCACCAATGTGACGGATATACTTGGATTTTTTCCACACTAAATTATTCATAGTCACTCTTCCATCTGGCAGCCTATCTACTCATCCTTATATGCTCCTATGCCTGTTTGGAACATTACTTTATTTATTTTCTCCAGCTTTTTTTTTCACTCCCTCTCTTTCTCTCATTTCCTTATTTCATTTCCTACGGAAACGTTCTCTCTCTCTCTGTACTGTCTTCAACTTGACAAAGGTGAAAATGTCGACAGTTGAGGGAGTCAAGTTGTTCACAGACACAAAAAATTGTTTACATATTTTTTCATTTAGTTTGCGAACATTTAAAATGACATCTACGCCAGTTAAATATTTAACCAACAAATTAAAAATCTATTCAAAAATATTTATTTTTAGGTGAAAGTCTTTTTTGGGACAAGACACTCGAGTGAGAGCTGTTTTTTTGTAAAAAAAAAGACAAACATTTTGTATGCATATTTACAGAGAAGAGATGAGAGAGAAGAGGGTAATTTCATCGTGTTGAAAATATGCTTCAACTTTCTCTTTTTTTCATCACTTTTTTTCTTGAGCACAAAAGAAAAGACTCTTTGACTCTGTAACACTTTTATGGTTCGCATTCTATGGAGATACTTAAAGCGTAATCGAGCCATATGCTCTTCTTTTTTTCTCTCTTTTGAGGACATGTCCTTTATATTATTCATTCTTTTTTTTCTCGTCTTTCTTAGATACACAGAGTTCATGCTCAGTATGCACCAGTCAAGGATTACACATTCAATAAACATTTATGAGTCATAAAATGGCGAGAAAATCAAATTGCTTTGTCGCTTTATAACGCTTTACAAAGACTAGACTACCATGTGAATTTCATTGGATCCCTCTTTACTTTCTCTATTCACTTTTTTTTCTTGTGTGTAAGGATTTATCAGGGGGAAAAGAGCCTATTTAGAAGAGTTTCAGCTCTTCTCCTTGTCTTAAATGAACCCTTAAAAAAGAGGATGGTAAAATCAAAGCATGTATTAAATTTTCTATATCTAACTATTTTTTTACACACACCATCACCATCCCCAACAAATAATACAGAATGGCAGATTGTTTAGCTCGTTTTTCATTCTTTTTCTTTTATAAACAACTTTCATCAGACACCAACCTTTTTTCGTTTTTTGTTTATTATAGTTTTAGAAAAAGAGACTTTTATTTTACACTTTTTGTATGTAGTGTAAGTACTATACGGTGTAAAAAAAAGATTTATGAATTTTGATGGATATGAAGGTTGAAGGGAATTTGTTTCTCCATTTAAAAAAATTTATATTGTGTTAAATGAACCATATTTAAGAGTTAAATGTTCTGTCTTTAATTAACTTTTTTTTTCTTTTGAAGGTAACCTTTTTTATTATGCAGGGAACTATTTAATGGCTTCTTACAAATTTTTGAGATGACAAATGAACCCCATAAATGTCACCAAGTATTGAAATATATGTCTCAACTTGATTTGATTTAAAATAAATTTCAATTTTATTCAAAATATAAATCAAAATTTGAACGCCATTTTAAAACATGACACACAAGCTGATTTAATAAAAAATAAAAAATTTATGGACGTTAACAAAAATAAAGTGTCATTTTCTGATTCTTGTTGAAAAAAATTGAAATAAAAAAACTGTTTAATTTTATAATATTTTTTTAAAGTCAATTAAAATCTAGTTCATTATTTAAATAAAACTTTCTTTTCTTGTTACATAACAATCTCCATTATCCAATTAAGTAAAATTTCGCTCCACATTAAACTCACCATTATATAAATAAAGTTTTTGTAAAAGAATTTGTAGATAAATAAATTGCATTCAAATTGATGAGATAATTGTCTCAATTAAAAAAGATACACATATCTATTTGACATCATCATCTAATTTTTTTATCTACTTTCTCTTTGATTAAGCTAAACATGACACGTGGTTTTACTCCCCTGTCAAATTGCATACATGACTCCTTGTTTGTTTGTTATTGAGGACTAGAACTAAAAAAGGAATTTATTTGGGTTATATAAACTAAAAGACAAGTAAAATTAATTCTTGTCCAATTAATTCTCATCGATGAAAAAGAGATACCTACAACATTTAATACGAGTCCACCATTATTTACACAACTATTAAATTTAATTAACTTTAAGTGTAGGCGCCACTACTCTCCCCACCCATTTCTGTCTCTTATTTGTACACCACAAAAAACTTGTCCTCTGAACTCTATAAAAAAAACTATAGCTTGGACAATGTTTCAAAGTAAACAAGGGGACAAGGCGATGAACCATATCAAAAAAAAATATATAAAAATGTACATCTTATAACTAATCCTAATTATTATAATTGTCTCAACTCAAATAATAGAGAATCACTGTCTCAAAAAATAGTTTCTCTTGAAAAATATTTTATTTCAATTTTAAAAATCTCTCCATAACTTTAGAGATGACAGGGACAACCGGAGGAGGAGGAGGAGAAAGAAGATTAATATTCTGTAGAGTAAAAGTGTACAGTATTATAGAATAGCTTTTGTTATTAGTCATGAAGGACAAGGGGTATCCACTTCCACTGAAGAGAGAGAGAGAGAGAGAGGAAGTATGAATAGGTTTTTGTGAAAAAGGTCCACATTTGGGGAAGCTCAATTAGAATCAAAGCGCCTCTTGGTTCACAACTCTGTCTCTCTCTCTCTCAATTCCCTAGGAATAACAATTAAAGGCGGACATTAGACCTACAACGCCATAATAATAATAATAATTTCTGCCCTATTAGACACCAGGGTTTTCCAGTCGTTAAGCCTGCTCTTAATTTTCCATAAACCTCCGGGAGCTACTCACCTACATTTCATTCTCCCTTTCTCTACACAACTTGCCATTCCCTTTACGCACTTTATTATACAACCAGAGAGAGAAAGAGAGAGAGAGGGTACTTTTTAGAGTACTTGATATATTTAAAATTTTACCCAAGTATATCTATACAAGTGTACAACATAATGAGTGCCTAATGTCCAACATTTGAATACATGAGTGGCCCATAGAATGATGCCACTATACAACCAACTCATCTTAACCTCAACCCTCTTATACTTTCTCTCTCTCTCTCTTATAAAATTTTCTTTACATAGAAAACAAAGTATAAAACTAAGCTACTTGTACATTTCTCTCTATTTCTATAATCCAGTACAATCTTCTTGCTAAGATGAGAGATTGTGTATTTTCGTGTACAAAAACTTGAACCCCCACACAACCCAGACAAGAATCTTTTGTGAAAGTCCAAGTTTCTCTAGAGAAAAAGATGAAGAGAAAACCCAAATAATATTTACAATTTACTCTAATATTTTCCAACTCTATTTTCTCTCTGTGTGAGGGTGTATGGGTGAAAGTCAGAAAAAGGGGAGGAGGGGCAAAAGACTAATTTAAAATTTGTGAAAATGGAAAGAGACAGAATTTATATGAAGCTGACGTGTAATTTGGGCACCATTTGTTACTTTTTACTTCCATGTACTTTCTCTCTCTTCTATTTAGTACACGTTTCCCCCTTTTCCCTCTTTTTTTGGGCTATGTACAGGGGGGAGGGTTGTAGTTTGTAGAGTAATTTACGAGGCTTTCGATGAATTCCCTCAGATATACATTGTCCACATGCCAAATCCCTGATTGCAGTGTAAATAAGAAATATTTATATAAAATTATATATCCTCTATAGCCAATTTTGTATACTAAAACATGGAAAGCTAGTTGTTGTACTACAAGAGAAAATGGAGGGATTTTCATATTTCATGCCGTCGTCTGATTTTAGGCGCCAGATAATTTATTTCCAAAAATTTTTTTTAAAGGGTAATTTCTCCCTTCAAACATTGTCCTTGAGTTTAGTTGGGTGACGATTAACATGGCCTCATTTTTGTTTCCACAATTACCTCAATATTCTAAATACAATTTTCATTTTTTTCATTATGTACGCACATTTTCTACAAATTGCTCAATTTCAAGGTGAGAAAATTTTTGCATAATTTTCATGACTTTTGCAATTGACAAGCAGTGAAATTATTATGAATTTATGAATTTATTACAATTAAAATTACTCACATTAAATAACCAGAACAGTCTTTTGAATGGTGGATTTGACCTGTAGAATAATAAATAAATAATTCATTTTTTAATTTATTTAATTCTTATTTTATCTTTATTTAATTTAAAATGTTTTTTTTACAAAAATTTAAAACTTACGCAACAGCACAGTCGAAAAATATGTGATCTCCTAAAAACACAAAAAAAATAATTTTAAAAATTTACTTTGAAATTTCAGTAAAATCATTAAATTAAAATTAAATTACCTTCTTTAATTGTAGTTGGATTAATATTTGACCCAAGTTTCAGTTCAACGACGGGAGGGTCTAAAAATAAAAAAAAGAAAGAATAGTTAAAATAAACTAATTGTACAAATATTAAAATTAAATAAATTAACTATTTATTTTATTTTAGTATTTAGGTCACCAATATTTACTTAATTACGGAGAAAACTACAAACGAAACAAAAAAAGAATTATTTTCAAAGGAGAGAAAGTCTCTCTAGTATGTATTTGTATGTATTTATATTTTTGAGGGAATAATTTTGACATTTGAGTAAACAAATGATAATCAAAGGGTCGGCCATTGTCATTCCATGACTGTTGTTTCTCTTTCTTTTTCTCCAAATTATCAAAAGAGAGAGAGAGGTGAGGTAATGTATGAATTATGTATTAAAATATACATTTCTAAATGAAAATATTAAGAATGCATCACATTCCTTTTTTTTGTCTTCATCATCTCCCACACTTTCTCCCCACTGTCTTGTGGGATTTGGGATCAACAAGATGAAGGGACAGATTTTTTTGATATTTAATATTAAAAAAATCAAGACAATATTTTGACATGACTCTATTGTCAACTTTCTCCCTATAAAATATACACTATCATTAAAATTGTAAAGAATTGTGGTTTTCCTTGAAGGAAACTTTCTCCAAGAGAATAAAAGGGAAATATTTTTTTATGTGTATTGAAATGTTCAAGAATAAAAATCCACACGAGAATTCTCCATTTTCATTCTTATACAGATACAACAAACACAACAAAATTTTGTACAAGGAGAAAGCCAAAAAAAGTGGAGAAAGTGAACTAGGGGGATCTCTTTAACTTTCATTATCTGTCGTCGTCGAGTGAAATTTCGGATGACTTGTTTTCTCAGGGAAAACATTGCAAATAAGATTTTGTTTCGTAGCAACTACAAAAGAGAGAGAGAGAGAGAGAGAAAGATAGTAAAAAAAGAGAAAGACACAAACATACAGATTCTAGTTTTGTATGTAGATACACACAAACTTTTTTTTTGGCTCTTCATTGGGAGACTCAGAACGTGATTTCAATTCTAATGTCATCTCAAAGTCTCTGTCAATGTCTTTTACTTTTTTTTTCAAGGTATTTGTATTGGGACAATGCAGTTCACTGGATCTGAATCTTTTCCTCCTCAATTCCGCCTTTGGTTTTTTTCCCTGTTTCTCTTCCTCTTTCACTTTCTCTGTAGAAAAAGCTGGCTCTTCTTACATTGTAGGGCTCACAATGTTCCTATGCAAACATGTACAGAGAGACTCATTCTAAGAAATCCATTTAATTTCTCTTGAACTAAATTTCCCTTGTAGCTTTTATTTGGTAGAACAAGAAGCCAAATTCATGTCAAGTGCAACCTCCGTCTCTGTCATGCTTTCACCAGAGAGAGAGAGAGAGGAAGGCGTAATTTGTAAGTGGAACAAATACACCCAAAAAAGCTCATCATTAGCCCTCCTCTCATACTCTTATTTACTTTTCTATTTTACTTCAGTTAATTAATTAGCAAAATCAAAAATTATCTTGTTTCGTTTATTTTGCAAAAAAATGCAAAAAAGTAAGACCGCCTTACTAATGTTGTCTTACTAATATTGAAAGTGAAAGTATTTTCATTGTATAGATTTTTTAAAAAGAAATTTAAAGTCAAGGGTGAAGACAAAGGGTCAATGGTCAATTAAATGGATTTGTACTTTTTTGTGTGTTGAGACTACACAATAAAATGAAAATAAGGTCAAGACGTTTCAGGGAGAAAAAAGAGAAAGCAAAAAGAAAATGAGGTTTGACCCACTCAAGCTGGAAATTATATGAAATCAAAGACAGGAGAGAAAGGAGATAGACTAAAAGGGGAGTACAAGTATATGAAAGTACAAAGAAAGAAAGTAAAAAAAAAGTCTGTTTGGTAGGGGTTAGGAGAAGAGTACAGTACCCCGTTAAAAAATTCCATTTGGAAAGTTATCCACATTATCTCAGGCTTGAAGGGGGAAAAAAAGAGAAAGAAGAGTTTTTTCCTCAGACTCATTCATTATTCATTGCCACTGCAATTGCATTACGCCTCTGAGTGTACTTGGAAGAGTTTGGACGACTTTCACTACCACCACCATCACCGAGTACTCCCACCAGATAAACAGCCATAGCATTCCGTCTTGACTGTCTAAAGTGTAAACTTAAAGACCAAACTTATGTGTATATAATTATATGTGTGTGTACATATACATTTCTCCACACATCCCATCACATTTCCTTCACACACTTTCTCTCTCTCTCTTTCTACAATGGGGGCAGTCTCAATACAAGAACGAGGACCACAAATACCTTATTCCCTTTCTTCTCAGCTTTCTTTTTTATATTACATAATATGCTCAGCTTTCTCTCTCTCTGTACTATAAATGGAAAGAAAGAGAGGGCGGGAAAGCAATCTTTGTAAAAACCTGTTTCCCTTTGTGTGGAGGAGATTGGGTTGAAATTCTTTGAATAAATTCACGGGGCCCATGTGCCGTCTTTCTAACCCATAGCCTTATATTCTCTCTCTCTCACTTTCACCATGAAATTCAAATGTGGAATCTATATCTTCTATCAATCTCTCCCGCTCCTCTTTTCTGTGGTTAACATTTTTTTTTGCAAACAAGATTAACTTATGTAGAGTCAAGCATTTGGCAAAAGACTTTTTTTGTACCAAGAAGATAGACCAAAAATGTTTTTTTATATAAAACGATTAGTTCAATTTCTCAATATTTTTTTTTTCCTTGTGAATTCTCTGGGAGGGATGAGACTCCCTATAGAATTTTTCAGGCTCTTAAAATATTTTAAAAGGAGATATTTTTGATGTGAAGAGGAATTTAAAAAATGAAATTTAATGGAGAAGGGAATACAATTATTCTATTTGTAGTTACGTAGTATAAGGAGAAATAGAAAATCAATTTAATTGAATTATTTAATGCCTCAGTGGTCACACATTTATTTCCAAACGAGAATTTCCCATCCGCCAAAAAAAACCACTGTACCAATATAAAAGCGGCTTTTACAAGGCATGAGAATTTAATTTAATTTCTATTGTGAATCTCCCCTTTTTGCCAACATGCGTACTAACTATTACGCACTTTTAACTTGTAAATCATTATTATGAGAATTGTTAACAAAATTAGTGTATTAATAAATAAAAAATTAAATAATAATTAAACTTACAAACAACATTAAGGTTCCAAACTTCTTCAAGAGTGTAAGATCTATTGAGCCATGGATTCTCTGCTCTACAAGTGATGGAAGTTCCATTATCAGATGGAGTTGGAATAAATATTAAAGTACTTCTCGTCACATTCCCCCCATCCAGTTCCTGTAAATTACAATTAATTACATAAATATTAATTATTATTTAAGACACAAAAAAATATTTTAATATTATTTTTAAATCCAATTATATATCAATTTATTTTGTCAAAATTCCCTTTTCTGTTCTTGTTCTTGTTCTAAAGATAGAGATTGCTTGCTACGTCTTTGTATCTTTAGCCACAGGGAAATGTCAACACAAATGGAAAGTGAAAGTAAAGAGAAAGGCTATGAGAGAGAAACTAAATGTAATCAATAGGAGCAATATATAAATGTTATACAATAGGAGAAAAGTAAAGTGGAGGAGGAGTTGAGAGTTGAGGGAGACAGGAGAAAGTTACAAATTTCAGTCATTACGAGAGACTGGGGCTATTATCTTATATATACCACCATACATATTTCATCATGCTTCAACTTTCTCTATACTTAAACACTAAAACCTCTTTCCCCTTATAGGAGAGACAATACTAATCAAGTGAAATTTTCCCCAAAATCCCTCTACACATCTCTTCACAACAAGAGCAAGGGGGGAAAGTCGGTGAAACAAGACACTGTAAAACAGTCGTAATTTGATTTAGCCTCAAGTACCGTGTCACTGGCATCTTAGAGAGAGAGAGACGTGTCATCTCAACCAAACTGAACCATTTTGTTGACAACCAACATTCTGGTCAACAAACTCCCCATACTGTCCTCCTCCTCTCCTCTCCTCCCTCCCTGTAGCCCATCATTTTTTGGGAGAAAGTCACTTTTCTTATTGACATTTCACTTATTGGAAATTATCTAAAAAGTGGCTATTCCCTTTCCAAAAAATTTCTTTTATGATACATAACAAGTCATAATGGAGTAAATTTAATTTTAAATTTAGTGTAATTAAATGTTATAAAATTAATCTAAAATTAAATTAAATTTACTAGGGAAAATCATTTTTTTAAATTGCTGTATCGTCTTTCACCAAAAAAAGAATTCAATTTAGCTCATATTCTACAATACAAATCAAATAGAAAGTTGTAGATAATTCCCTTGAAAATGAAGTGAAAGACACAAGAAACATTTCATTTCATTGGCCAATTGTTTTCTCGATTACAGAATTAGATTTTCAGCAAAAGGATAGAAAATAGTGAAAGGAGGGGCAGTAGAGATAATTGGGTTTAAATTGGAATGGACACTCTTTTTACAAATTACAAAATAGATTTTAACTTTATAGACAATTTACAAAAAAGAGAGTTAAACAAGGAAGAGTCAGTAGAAAATTCTCAACTCAATGAAAATTAGGCCATTCTCAAGCTTTAACAAGAGAACAAGAGAGAGGGAGAAAAGAGAGAGTGCTGATTTGTCTTGAATCAGGAGAAAGCAATCCATTAAATTCTACCTCATAAAAGTTTCAACATCTTCAACAAGATCCACACTTTACAGAGAAAGAGAGAGAGAGAGGGGGAATCTTTTAGTTTTATCAGAGAATCCAAATCTACAATTTTTGTACAGCCCAAAGCATTCTTTCCCGTGTGTGCTAGTTTTCACCAAAGGAACTACCTGGAGCCATTGGTCTTCACTGCCAATCTGATCTCAATGACAGGACACCACTCAAGCCTTTTTTTCAAACTCTCTTTACAATTGAACCCTCCTTGTGGGGCAGTCGAGGTCTCAGCTTCAAATTGGTAACAATTACACTCCAAAAAAACTATCCTTTTTTATACATTGACTAATTATATTAACCCTTTCTAATGCTTATTTCTTTTTCTTTTAAAAAAAAGATTTTTTTTGAAAAAAATGTTTCAGCTTGTTTCATATAATAAGAAATTATTTTTGTGCTTAAAAAAAGTAAGAAGATAAATTTTAGAATTTATCGTTCAATTTAAATGATAGTTACCGTTACCAATCTCCATTTTTGTGAGTACAAGATAATACATAAGAGAGAGAGAGAGAGGGGAAAGAAAAGGGAGAAAGTATTTTGTATTTTGTCTTAAATAATAAATACAAGCTGTCAAAGGGAGGTGTTTACAAAAGCCAGCTACTTTAGCCTTTAAATAATGAACGCATCTTACCTCTCAGATTGCTTCTTAACAAAATTGAATAGCTCCACAATGGGACTCTCTCCCCCTTCACAAAACCACAATCCTCGTCCCTCTCTCTCTCCCTCCTGTACTTTTACTTTCCTCTTTACTTTTACAGGAAAGGGAAAAACGTAAAACGTTAAATGAAAATCCTCTGATAAATATTTCTCTTTGACTTGGCTTCCCATGATTACATGCAAATTTACTTTTTTCCCCTCTTTTTTATACAATTACCAAGATGGCTACTTTCACCAAAAACATTTTTATTGTGGTTAAAAATATCCTGAAATGTATACCTCACTGAAGAGACATGATTTTTTCATGTAATTTTATACTTGATCTCCTCCACTTTACATTTTTCACAAAGAGAGAGAGAGAGAAAAGAGAGAAAGTTTGTCATCATTTTTGTCATACATGAGAAAAAAGACAATTTAAATAAAAAAAACTTTCTCTTTTTTTCCTCGTACCTAAACTCATTCTCCATTTGTTAAAAAAACATGAGACTCACAAGGTTCAAATTACGTGTCCTATGCTAATTCGTGTTCACTTTGGGGGATGACTCATATTGTACAATATTGCAAAATATTTTTTGCTTTATTTTTTTTGAGAATAAATGATAAAATTAATATTCGCAAAAAAAACTTGTATGAAAAAAAAACTGGAATATAAATAATATAAAATGTCGTTGCCTCTCCTTATCATCCGTTCCAAGCTGAAAACTGGGGAAAAGAAAAACTAGCTAAAGGTTATAGGCTTGACACTGAAATCATATAATGTAAAAAGGAACAAGCCAACATATATAAAATGGGATACTCTCTGTATCTACAAGAGAGAGAGAGAGAGAGCTTATCCAATGAGTTTGGATCTTGAGCATGCCCTAATTCTCTTTTTCTACATGTACATACTTCTCTTGGTATAGAGACATGGAGTGTACAAAAGGGATAGTGGTTACATTCCATCAGATATATATTCCCTGTTCATAAATCATGCTTTATCACTTAAAAGTTCTTGGGCGCAAAGTAAAAGCGAGAGCCCACTCTCACTCTCTCTCTCTATTTGATAACAACCACATTTGCCTATAGCCACCTAGCAAAGGGGAGAAAGTAGAGAGAGAGGAGATTGGCTTCCATGAAAATTCTCTCCATGTACATAAACCAATTTCAAAATTTTGGTAAAATCACCACAAATTCAAATTTCCCTTTTATAAAAGCTTTTTCATTTTTTCCCCCCAACAAACCTCTCTCAAAGAGAGAAAAGTCCAGGCGGAAGTGGAGACTTTGAGTTTGTGGTTTTTAATTTAATGGTCAATTTTAAGTTTTTACATAAATGTAGAGTCACTTGTATATTTATGTTTTTTATTTTTTTTAGTTGTTAATTATTTATAATTTAAAGACACTTAAATAAAAATATCATCTTTTTTATACAGTAGTAAAAAAATGTTTTTGATATTCAAAAGTTATTTTAAAATTTTGCCTTAGTTGAATCGGAAATTTTGGACAGGGACAGACTTGACTAAAATAGAGAAAGGAGAAAGTGTGGAGATTTTGTATAGAATACTAAAAAAAGAATTTTGACAAGTCAAGGACGTAAAAGATTTTTTTTGAGAGTCAATGATCTGATTTACAATATTCAATTTCCTTTTTTTCTCACTTTCACTTTTTTTTTTACTTTCTTTCAAAGTCATCCCTATGGGAGTTATAAATAAAATTTTGAGACTGTGAGAGACTGACCTGGGTGTTGACTTGAGTAATTTCATTCCCTCCTTTGAACCATCGAAGTAGACTTGAAGGTTTAGAGCCAGCCGTTTCACAAACAACTCTGTATTCTTGACCCGCCACAATTTTATCCTGTTCTTTTTGACGCATCCGAATAAACAGGGGCTTTACTGTAAATATAAAAAATATTTATTAAATCAATTTTTTTTCTAAAAAAACAATATTTTTTCCTTTCATTTCAATCTACACTTATTCTATTATCATTTGCAATTATATTTTATCATAATAAACTTCCATTAATACAGAGTACATTATAGTCCATATAAAAGAACTTTCACTCTCTCCAAAAAATAATGCACCATGCACCACACTCATTATGACAGATTTTAAGTACTTTCATCTCCGCTCTTGGACCCCCCAAAAAACTAGGGAGGACAAAGAAGTGTGGGAAAAAGTGGAGGGGGTAACAAGGAAATACACTTGATGAAACCACCCGGGTAGGAGGATGCCTGGTAGTAGTGTGTAGTGTAGTTGTATCACACATTGTGGTTCCTAGCTCAAAACAATAGAATGAAGGGGCCAAGTAATTATGGTTGTGAGGTAATTTTGGAAATGTTATTGTTTTCTCCCAACCCCCCACACTCTACAACTCTCTCTCTCTTTCTCTCTCTTCTATTCAACCACTCAAAATGCACTACACTATTATATATATATATATATATATATATAATAAGGTTTATCATTATCCCTACGCACAATTTTAGATGGCTTCTCCTCACACACACACGCAAAATGTACACCCCTCTTTTGTTTCCCTCTCTCCAAGAACATGGAGAAAGCTGTACATTGAGAGAGAGAGAGACGTACTAAAATCTTGCCATCAAGTCGGACACTCTAACGACTTTGTGTGTTGAGAATTGCTAGACAAAGACTAAAAGTAATTATCATGCCCCACATATTCTTGATCCATCATCCATGTCATTAAACTTATACGAATTATAGTTTAGTTAAAAATCCTCACATTTTTGAGATTCAAAAGATTTTAAATAAAAATCCATTTGATCATCACACCAAACAATTTTACCTTGTTACGTTTTGTATTTTCTCTAGAGAGAAAGTGAAAGCTTAAAAAAGACAAAAAAGATGTAACAATGATATATGCACACACAACTATACAGCCTTTCTCCCTGTGTGTGGTCTCATATGTGTGTACACACAAAGGAAGAGAGAGAGGGGGGACATTGTATAAAGTTGAAGATAATATTTCAAAATTTGTTTTTGAATTTTGAACAAGTCTTTGCTTTCATTGTCTGACACGCCATAAGAATAAAGAGAGACTAAATTGAGGAGTATATTATAGTATAAAATTTTGCTTTGTTTATGACAAAAGTCTTTCCTGTACAATGCCATGTTCCCATGTGTTTGTCGGTGAACCCCCCCCCCCCTCTCCCCCTCTTCCCCGTCTTTCTTCTTCTTCCTTTTCATTCTCTTGAGTCTAAAGTAAATCAGCTGGAATTCTCCAAATGCAATAATCAATATTTATTGCAGGTACTCTCCAGCTGTGTATTTTTTTCGTTTCCTAGAATTTTCTCTTTTTTACTTTCTCTTTTTCTTTTTTTTTATATTAGTATAGATATGAATTTCTCTCAGAAAGAGATGATTCATTTTTGTATCATAATTTATAGAATTGTACTCTTCAAAAAAAAGAATTTTTTGCAAAATTGTTTCGCTTCAAAATTTCAGACATGAAAAATCAAAAAAATTGTTTTGGAGAATTTTAACTTAAATAAAATAAAATGTTAATTTAAAAAATCAAATAATTTGAAAATTATCCTTTAAAACTAAAAATAGTTTGTAGTTTGTCAAAATAAGACCCGGCTCATCTCACAAAGAGAGAGAGAGAGATATAAGATAAAATAATGTTAATGTATAGAATCTAACAAAGGAAATAATACAACAAAAAAAACAAGTTCAAGTTGATACGCTTCATCTTGATAGAACTCTCTCCAAAAAAACTGGCGTCATTTAAAGCCAACCTGTGTGTTATTTGTCAAAGTGTATAACTATAAGAAGAAGAAGAGGGGAAAGTTACATATGTATACGTATAATATTGTCATGTAGATTGTTGGCGAGAGAGAGAGAGAGAGATGGGATAGGGTAGATTGTAGGCAAGTTAAATTTTAAACAAGACAAAGAGAAGAAGGAGAAGAAGAAGAGAATTGTGGGTATGGTTGGGACCGTAGAATGGATTTATTGTTGCTGCGGGCTGAGTGTAGCTCACCCGCAATTTATTCTGACGGTTTAGAGTTTTAAAGCGTTTTTATGCTGATTACTCGCCTAGTGCTGAAAGGAGTTTCCGGGGTTCTTATGTAAATTCTTTTCAAGGCAACAACACAAGGAGAGAGGCACAGGAGGAGCAACACTCCCCAGGAGCATCAATAGAATTAGCAAGTAAATGTTTCGGCTATGGATATTCCTATGTTCTTCCCCTTTATATTTTTTACATTGTATCCACTTTCTCTTCTCCACTAATATTACAGAGAGAGAGAGAGTGACGGGAATTGGGAGGACTGGGACTGGAGTAAAAAAGTGTAAACAAAATTTCCTTCGTCTTATAATACAAGTATATATGTGTATATATATATACGTAACAATACACGTACATACGCGTAAATTTATGTATGTATCGAACGAAGGGGAAAAAAAGAGTCATGTTTTTTAGACTTGGTCTTTACACTTTATTGTGGGATTCTAATACACACAGTCTAACTATAAGCGTCAACCTCTCTCTCTCTCTACTTTCTCTTAGTTTCAAAAAAAGTTTGGGGACGTACACGCAAGGAAAAGAAACCTACTCATGCATATTTATTCTCACTCTCTGTGGTTTCACCCAAAAAGGAAAGAAAGGGTAAGAGTCAGATATAATTTTTTTATACAAAAGAGAAAGTACATGAGTATATGAGATTGCATGTACAGAAACAAGAACGTTGACAAAATGAAACGTGAAACTATGTCGTCGTCAATGTAACTTGGCATAATTACGCCTACCCCTTTTACTCTACTCTTTTACTCCTCCTCAACTTTCACCCTTCACTTTAATGCATAACCTTCCAAAAATTCTACTAAATATGCAAAAGCAGAGTAGTAGCAATGGCAAAAATACACAAGGGCAATCAAGAGGTTATGTTTTCTCTTTTTTTTTGTTGACGATGTAAAAATAAAAGTTGATTTTTTTTGCATGAAATGTAAAGGGAGAAAGAGAGAAAGTAATTTTCTCTCTCTTTAATTAGGCCCTTCACGTCTGCATGCATAATTTTTCTGGACATTCCATCATCATGTACAATATCAACCCTACAATGTACAATGTGTACAATGTTAAGAGAATGGAACAGTGAAAGTTATTTTGAATAAAATTGTTTTGCACGCAAAAAACAATTTTTTTTATTTACTCCCTAATATTATGATTTACTCAAGATTGATGAGCCAAGTAGTGGAGGCCGACTAGGAAAAGTTTTTCATTTCCTTGTTAGTTAATTATGTGGAGCATTCATGTACCTTTTTTATGGTTGCCAAAAAATTATATCCAAATTATTTATATAAAAAAATAAATTATATATAGAGAAGAAAGTACTTAACACATTTAAAAAAAACATTTTATAGATGTGGGAAATTTAAATGGAAATTTTTTGACAGTAATAGGCCTAATGGAGGAAAATGTTGGCTTTGGTACATGTATATAGGACTTTCTCTTTAGAAAAGCTAGAGAAACGTTCATTGAATTTTGACAACCTCATCAACAACAATAATAACATGGAGTATAAAATTATGTAGAAAGTAATGAGAGAGAGAGAAAGTAACAAAAGATATAGAGGTCATAGTGAGGAAACCCTTTTTAGAGTGAAAGCTGTGCTGTGCTGTACAACACACAACATGCTTTTCAAAATTTTAGACAAACTGCCAAAATCCTTTAACACTTTCTCTCTGTAAGGATTAGACTATAGAAAATGGCTTTAGTGTACACGAGAGTGTACACAAATAGAATTGAATATATAGTTTAAAAGATTGATTTTCATGGGAGGCATTTCCCCCATTGACAAGGGTAACTGTAAATGTACATAAAGAGGACATTTGCGTGTGGGGGGTTGAAAAGAGGATGAAAGTGTTTGAGAGTCTTTAGAATGAATCATTTAGTTTTTTTTTCTCTACACTCCACTTTCTCCCATTTTTGTGCCTTTTTTTATTTCAACACTTTTCATTTCTGCACTAAAAATGGGTGGGAGTGACTAGACAAATTATTTTTTAAAAATAAAAAATTGTATTTAATTTAATTTTAGCTTGTAAAATTATTTAAAGTTAAAAAATTACTTACAATTTAATTCCAATCCCACAGTTTTCTCCACAGATTGAACGAGTCTAGTATTACTGGCTTTGCAAGAGAATTGGGAATTTAAATGGGATCTATTCAGTCCCCGAAACACAAAGTCATTTATGACGTCCCCATAACGATCCATGTGGTACGTTGAGTCAGCCAATTCTCCATTGACAAACCAGGACACCACGGGGGCGGGTTTACCTGTTTTTTTTTTCCAAAAAAAATTATTAGTTTATGCACCTTTATTTACAAAACATTTTACAAGGTTAATTAAATTGCATAGACACTATTAAATTTGCATGTTACAAAGGTCAATAAAAAAACAGACAATTTTGCGTAATATACTCACATGCATTACTTTACAGGTTGGGAGTGAAAGTGGTCTCATTAAAATTGATGGAAAATTTTGAAAATCTTATTGTCTACCAATTATGACATGATATTCTCCATTTGTTTTTTTATCTATCTCCAAGACTACGCCTCCGTCTTGGCTTTATCAGCCTCATCAATAGCAAAGAGAAAGCATAAAAAAAGTTGTGTGGATGCATACCATACGAAGAACATGTACGTATGTACGTAGTACACGATAAAGAAAGTTGGAGGTAAGTTCACGAACGACTTATTTACTATGTTGAGTTGACAGTAATGTGTCGGAGAGGATTGTAAAGTGGTGGAAGAAGAGGAGAGAGAGAAAGTGGGAGAAAGATATTTTTTAACGTTAGGATTTACGCATGCATAACCTTCACTTTCCTATTGCTTTGCTTGGGCTTTTTCTCTATCAAAAAAAAGAGAGGAGAGGAGAAATTCGATGACTAGAGTTGTGAAAATTTCTTTTCATTTTTTATTCATACTTACAACTCATCTGAAGCATGCACAAGAAAAAAAAAACTGGAGAAAGTACAAGTTAGAATATTCCAAGCAAGGAAGAAAGTAGGAAGGACGGTGGTGGTGTATGATTCAAAATTTCCATGGTAATGGCAGACAGTCAAACTCTTGAAAAAAAGCATGTGTCAATGTGTATGAGTATAATCATAATCGTCAAAGTTGAAAGTTGGTACAAGTCAAAGGAGAAAGTGAAAGTGAAAGGATAACATGGAAAACTCACACATAGAGAGAAAAAAAAGACCATGACTGGCACCCCCCTCAACACTTTTTTCTTGCGTTTTTTTTACTTTCTACAAGGCTTTTTTTTAAAAAAGAGAGAGAACGGGAAGAAAAAATAAAGAGGAAGAAGAAAGCGTAAAGAAAGTGAGTTTTTGTGTGTGTGTGCCATGGAAAAGGTGGCACGTTACCATTAAATAATTTTTTGTGTGTGTGAGAATAAATTTTGTCAAGAAAAAAAGAAGAAAAAAAAGGAAGCCCATTTCATTACTCTTACCTCCACTGACCCGACAGCTTAAAAAAACATCTGCTCCTTCGTTATAAGGTCCAATGGCAAAATTAGACACAATTTCAGACCCAGCTCCCTCATTACGATAAATTATGGGTGATTTTGGTGGTACTGTAATAAACAAATTACATTTACAATTTTATTATTAAAATTAATTCATTTTTACAATTTTTTATTATTTTTGTTTTATTTTAATATTATTATTTTGAAAATAAAATAATTTTTTTTTTAAAAAAAAGATTAAGCTCAAAAAGGAAATATTTTGTCCAGAATATTTTCATGAAGATTTACATTTCAAAAAGGAAAAAAAAGAATTGAGTTTTTTTCACAGACAACAAAAACCCATTGAGCCCATCTTTCACCCTTCATCCATTCACACATTCCCCTCTATATTTTTTCATAGATGAGTGAAGAAAGTGAAGAAAAAATGGAATGAGAAAAAGAAAAGAGTTTCTTTCTCTGAGCGGATTGTGAAAATGTTAGAGAAAGGGGAAAGGTGTTGAGCCGCTAGAATTGCAAACATATGTACGAATTTTGTATTTATTTGACTTGGACAGACCTCGAAGAGGGACCATAATAGTAAATCTAGAGAGAGAGAGAGAAAGCAGAAATTTTTTGCTTGGTTCCTCAAACGAGAGAGAAAGAGAGAGAGAGAGAAGAAAATCCTTAGGCAAATGCCGAAAAGCACGGAAACACTTTTAGAGAGACAAAACAACACAACGACTCACTCACTCCCTTACATTTGTACATGGTAAACTCTTTTGCACTTTGGTCCACACATGTCGTGCTTAAAGCCGAACATAAATTGCATATTTGAACTATGGTCTTCTCTCATCTATGAATATCTATGTTTCTTTTTCTTTCTCCCTTTTTTTCATCAACCCAAAAAATTTTCCCATAGTCTCTCTCTCTCTCTCCCTAACTTTCACTCAAGTTTTTTTTGGGGTTTTTCTCTTCTATTGGCTTATAGAGTGGAGAGTGGAGTGTCTATTCAAAAAAAAAAATTTTTTTGTGAAAATGTTCACACACAGCTGAGTTTTCAGCTTCACAGTTGCGGACATTTTCTTATGTGAGTGTAAGAGTAGAGTAAGAAGAAAGTAGAGTTTTTTTGCATTAAAGACATGCAAACTTCCTAACCCTTTTGTTCCACTCTGAGTTCCCTTTGTGTACGCACTAGGACTGTTCTGAGAACATAAATAATGACGATGAAAAGTGCAAACCCAATTTTTTTTATCACATTTACATTCAATAGCAATTTCTCCATGTTCCCCCCATTCTTTTTTCTTTAGTGTGCATGTTTGTACACAACAAAAATGTATTTTTTAGGTGAAGAAAGATCTTTTTTATATTATTTTTTTTAAAAAAAGAGGATTTTTTTCCATATTTGAGTCTACTTTGTTTTCTATTTATTTTCTCTTTTTGTTTATTTCTATTCTTTCTGAAAATTATTAGAGACAAGTGAAAGTTATTTTTTCATTGGTACATATATTTAATTAAATTTAACGGTGATTATTTCTATTTATTTTTGAATGACTCGAACGCAATGACAAAATTGTATTTTGTTTTGTAAATAAACAAAATATTTTTTTCTTTTTAAAGACACACAAGGTGAAATCTTTTTGAGACTATTTCCAAAGGAGAAAGTATTTTAAAAAGAAAAAAAATGTCAAAAAAGATTCATCAATTTAAATTTGATGGGTCAATTCATATTTTAAACATTTTTTGGTGAAAGTGTTGACAAGGAAGTAAAGTAGACAAGAAGAGAGAAAGAGAGAGAGAGAGAAAGGGGGAAGCTCATTTGTACAATTTTTTGGCTTTTGTTCAAATTACTTCACCGGATGCAGTTCCATTAAACTGGTAGCTTTTACCTATTCAGTCCCCTCTCCCTCATGGAGAGAAAGCACATACACACACATGGTCAATTAGTTTAGATTAGCTTGTAGCTAAAGTGCAGACACTCTACTAAATGTTTCCAACTATTTTTGTATATTTTATTTTTTGAGACACACAACAACACACACATTTTGCGTAACTGTTAGAGTGCATGCTGTTCATTTAATCTAAAAATCTTTTTTTTAAAGCTTATTGAACCATCATTAATTAATGAATGTTATGACATTCAAGTCATTTTTTTTCTCTTTCAAAACAACTTTTACTGTCTTTCCGTTCTTTGTTCTCTATTTTTTGCATCAATAACCATGTAGTCCATAAAATTAGAGAAAGCAGTCGGGTTAAAAAAATATTTTGTCCTTGGACATTACGTATAGTCATGTGCATGCTTCTGATTATTGTCGATATTTGCATGGAGAAAGCAATTTTTTTTTACTCTTTTCCATCCCTCAGAGTACATTCACCCTAAATTCTATTTAAAGTGTATATGTAGCTTATGTAGAAACTATGTTGCTTTCTCTTATTTAATAAACTTTTTTCCCCCCTTGGAAATTTATGTAAACAAAATATTGATGCATTTGACTTTCCCCATCCTTGCACTTTCTTGTGATTGCATTTTAGTCATAAAAAATGGTTTTTTCATTTTTTTAAAAAAAACGCTCTTGTTTAAGAATTTATTTTTAGAGATGAAAATTTTGAACATATTTTTTAAAACGACAAAATTATTTTATCAAGTCAAGTGTGTTATACTAGTCAAGTTATATAAATAAATAATAAAGAAATAATTGTGTTTAAACTTTATGGACAATATTTTAAGTACAGGCTTTCACTATGAAAATAGAGAAATGTAAATAGGATGGGCAATTGACTAAAAGTAAAGTCAATTTTTAGAAAGAGAAAGTACGTCTAGGTAGCCCCATGTAATTTTTGAATGTGTTGAAGCTTCATCTGCATGATACATCCCATGATTAGATGGGCCCGCAAAAAGTATTTCCCTAGAGATTTGTTAGTCAAGAATCCTTTGATCACTTTCCCTTTCCCTTTCTCTTTGTATCTTTCCCTCCTTCTCCCTATCTCTCATAGTCATCATGTTTCTTTATCTTTGTCTACAATATTTCTCTCTCTCTACAAAATACACAAAATATTGTGTAGCCAATTTCTATTTTATCTTTCTCTCCATCTTAAAAATTATCAAAAATATTTATTGTATTTTTACAAAAATTTAAATAAATATTTAATTAAGACTAATAAATCACAAAAAACAATTATTCCCTAATAATTATTCCCTAATTTTCTTTAAAAATTTGTACTAAAGTAAAAGTTCATTTAAATATTGTTAATTGTACAGAAAATTAATTTTTGTCAAGATTTTACTACCAAAATTGTCTTTGTTAATAGTTGAAGAGGTGAAAAGTTTTTGGGAGATTTGTGACAAAAACAAAATTGTGTCTTTGGAATTCATTCATGTTTTCAAAGATTTTGAACAGACAGAGAGAGAGAGAGAAGGACACAAATAGAGAAAATTTTAGAGAGGGAAAGAGAAAGGGGGGAGGGGTGGTTCGTCATGAATTCATTTAATGAGAAATATTCCTTTCATGCCATCCTTTTGTTTGTGTGTCTATACACAAAGAGAAAATTAAAAGCTTGATGGGTCCTTGATGGAGACTGCGTCTTGATCAAGGTTAGTCTGTTGACATATTGACATATTTGTGCCAGTTGAGTAGAGCAAAGTGAATTAGCCCGCCAATTCAGAGAGCATTGGATTGTGAGAGGAAGAATCACAAGACCATGCTAAAACATTAGAATTAAAGTCACTCAACTATACCACATCAAAAATCTCTTCTCTCCTTTTCCAACTGGAAGATCAAACAAGATTGGACGTCATGCTCCATAAAATATTTTTCATATCAAATATATTCAAAATACTCTCGCTCTCTCTCCATCTTCATGTACATGTGTCCATGTATCTAATAGTCAAGTAGACACACAACACAATTTTGACTTTGGTCTTAGTCTACATGTGTAAATTTAACTTTAAATTAAAATACTTGAATGAATTTCTGTACTTTCTCTCTTAATTGCTTTAGTATTCTTTGTCTAGTCAAAAAAAAAATATAATATTGTACATTATTAATTAAAAAATATTTCTCTTACCAGACACTGTGAGATTTACAAATAAATTCCGTGTGGCTGATTTTTTAAAGTCCACTCGACAACGGTATAGTCCTGGAATGTAAAAAAGTGCAAAAAATAGGGTTTTTAATTTTGAAATAAATAAATAATTTTTTAATATTAGTTAGTAGAATAATTAAAATAAAATATAATTAAATTTTATTTTGTTATGAAAAAACAAATTGTTTGTACCTTCATCACTAATTTGAAGATCATGAACGAGAAGGTGGGCGGGTTGAGTGGCGGGTTGAAAATCTGCACGTCGATCGAATCCAGTTTTACTTGACCACGTTTTGGCAGTTTTCATACCACGGCCACGAACATCGAAACTAGAGTCCAAAAGAGATAAATTCAACAATTCTTTACATTCTTTTACAGTTGAACAAAATACCAAAAAACTCCTCCTCCTTCTCCACTTTCACTTTCATTCCCATCAATTTCTATAGATTTTCACCCCACTCAATTTTAACTTGAAAAAATAACTATGGGTCAACAAAGAAAAAGTGCCAAAGTCTATTACATTAGACTACAATTGGTTTCATTCTCTCTCTCTCCTATTACATGTACATGTGTCTATAGTACATATATGAATGGAGAGAAAGTTTATATGGCAAAAAAACACACAGGGAAATAAATTTGCACACAAGTTTGTTTTTTTGCAAGTAAATGACTCTTCAATTTCATTTCATGTTCTAACCTTAATGTAACACTCAATGTTTTTAAGTCAATAGTGTCTAAAATTGTATCCAACGTGCTTTCTCTCTCTTTCTATAAAAATGCCACATATAACCTACATACCCCTTTTTTTCATATAACAAACGTTCACAGTCAAAGTATAAATTGGGCCATTGTAAAACTATAGAGAGAGAGAGAAAGAAAGTAGAAAGAAAAAGGAAATTTGAAAACGGAAACGAAATTGCCCTTTCCCTTACCTATCGTAAACGTGAAATTCAAGAGAGAGAGAAAGAGAAAGAGAGAGAAAACAGCTGAAAAAGTCATTATTGATCCTACAGTTTCAGCTTCAGCTTCAGACAAATCTTTTCGCTGAATGTTACAGAACAAAAGCAGGAGCAGTCAAGGTAGACAGAGAGAGAGAAAGAGAGAAAGCTTGTAGTTTTCTCCTTTTTTTTATCAAATACTGTACAACCTTCTCTCAAAGTCTTTGTATGATTGTATGAGTTGGTGTGCTCATAACAGAAAAGATATGCTTTCTCCCATAGAGAATCTACAATGGAGAATGTAGAAACCAAGAAAGTCTTAAAGTCTAAAGGAAATACCTAGATTTAAAAAAAAGAGCAAAAAAAATCAAAATCAAATTCTCTCTCTTCTACTTTCTCCTTACAAATACAACAATTCCATGAATCTCTATACAAGTTACAATGTAAGGTTAAAGAGAGAGAGAAAGAGAGAGAGGAAGGAGGACTAAGTGTGGTACCTTGTCTCATTCAAAATATTTACACGTACTTTCTCCTCCCTTGTTTTCGACTTGTTTGTATGTATGTACACAGTTTGTGTGTGTGGGTGTGTGTTGTGAAAGGAATCCCTATTTTTTTTAGTTTGTTTCTTTATTTGTCAAGCGTTTGGCTTTAACGGGGTGCGTGGTTTGTTCTGCAATTGATGGATCGCGTTTGAAGTTGAAGTAACAACAGAGCAAAAAAATAAATATAAGGCACATTTATCATCATGGCTACCTTCTCAAATCTGTCTCAGAGCCATGCCACATAAAAATACAAAAAGGAAGATTGGCTCAGATTGGAGGAGGAAAAGAAGGGAGGAGGGGAGGGGGTGGATTTGTCATGTGAGGAAGGTGCACATTTTTTTTGTAATTGATAGATTTTATATCAATGATCAACAACAGGCAAATGACATTCCCGGCACGTTTTTTGGGTCATGTCATAATGTCAAAACACTCAAAATTATTTTTTGTCATTCTGGCAATCACAAAATAAATTGTTCATTTGTTCCACTTTGCAAACAACTAGTGAACAAAATTAATTAAATAATCATTTTGATTTAAACTGTCACTTAATTTTTGAATAATTTTATTTAAATTAAAATACAATTTCAAAAACTCACATCACTACTGAAACTGATAAATTATGTACTTTACAGAATTCCTTGGTTTTATAATTTATACTGTACAGTACTTTCTCCAAATCATTAGAATACAGAAATAGAGCTTAAGCCTTCATATTTGGATTTATTTGGAAAAAGATGAAAATCTTTTTCCAAATAAATCCAAAAAAAGGGAAGAAAAAAAGGAAGAGAAAGTCCATTTAAAAGTGTCAAATGTGGTTTTTAGAGCGTGTGTGTAGTGTACAAAGTAGAGACTAAATAAAAAGAGAAAGAGAAGAGCTAAAAAAAGATAGAGAATAAAAAAAAGCCCTGCATAGTAAAAAAAAGTGACATTATTATATATGGCATGTTTTGTCTCGTACATCAAATCAAATCTCGTATCATAGGCTAAGGCTACACGGAGAGAGAGAGAGAGAGAGAGAGAGAGAGAAAATGCAATAATAGATCAGCATTATGCAAATTTTCAAAGTGTCATGTGTAACGTGTGTGTAACTACACAAAAGTACGCTACACACATTCTATGCAAATACATTTCCAAAGCCACAGCACGAAACCTAAAAACCAATACAAAAAAGTGTAGACTCTATACACTTTCTCTTTCTCCATCCTCCATCAAATCACACACACTCTCTCTCTCACTCTATCAAGAAAATGGTGCGTGAAAGCCACTATACACTACACATGAGTTTGGGAGTTATAGAGTAAAAGCAAATAAAATGTATATTATATAACATTCAACGTACTTACTTTTCCCTTTCACCATTTTCCACCTTTAACAATGCATCCAATGTAGTCTCTTTTGTATTTAAAAGGCCTCTAAGTGTACGAGAGAGAGAGAGAGAAAGAGTGAGTGTCCGCGTGTTGGGCTCTACTTTGAAACTCAACTCTCCCTCTCTCTCTCTCTCTCTCTCTCTCTCTCTCTCTCTCTCTCTCTGCCCGTCTGTGGTTATATGGTAATTTATGCAGCTGATACTAAAGTAACTTTGTCTACGTACGAACCTAATAATAATTTACTGCCGGGTAACAGTCACCGGAACTAAAAGCTGGGAAGCTCAAAAGCACTGCAGACATTCTACACTCAAACCCTAAGCAACAACCCTCCCTCCCCCTCTCTTTCTCTCTCTCTCCATGATACATGATAAATAATACAGGGATTCAGTCTGAAAACCTCAAAGCACAAGAAAATCTTTTTTTTCTACGTATTTATTTAGGCAAAAAAAAGATTGTGCATCATGTACTACAAGGAGAAGTTTTTTTCCCCTCTCTGCTTCCTCTTCCTCTTGATATTGACCAGAATAATACATGTACAGTACAAACTATTTACGGCATACTAGACTATAATACCGGAGAGACTGCATTACACAATTTAATTTTCTATCAGCTGGTCATTCATGGCCGATCATGAAAGTAAGAGAGAGAAAGTAGAGTAGGATGAGAAAATTAATTTCCTTTTTTTAATTTCTGACCACAAAAGAAGTGGACAATATTAAAAGTCGAGTATCTATACATGTATACATAGGTAGAATGTATAATATGGGAAAAAGTAAAAAGGAGAAAATTGGAGTCATAATCTACTTTGACTGTTGTGTTGTGTTGTATTGACACAACACAGGCTAAACTTGTATACACATTTATAATAAAGAAAAAAAGAGGGGGAAGAAAGGATGAGGGCACGTCTGGATTTTGTAGTGCACAAGAGGACAATAAGAGAGTTGCCAGAATATTTTCTCTTCCTTATACCACATGTATCTACAGTGTATGAAAATGGACCCCAAATTTTTTTTGCCTCTACTTTCCCCACTTTCTCAGTATATGAAAAAAGATAGAGTAACACAGAGAGGAGTGAATGGGATAAGTGGTAAGTTATAATGCACATGGATGGTGGTATGAAGAATTCTTTGAAATCTAAATTCACATTCAATTTCAGCTGACACTCATGAATACCACGGTGGGCTTACAAGTAGATTTTTAATGGAAAAACCATGTCACATGATTTTCCTTGGCGTATGAAGATCGAAGGCTCTTTGATTACTATCCAACTTAAGACTACAAGTCTCCACTTTTATATCCCCCATACCCTACACTCTGTCTACCATACAGGGTGTACCTTCTATCATTCTCTAGCCTTGACAAGTGCTTTTTTTATGCATGTTCGTCATGGTGAGACGTTTGTATCTTGGAGCACACATCACATGTAGGCAGTTGACACAAGGGACAGACACTGAGTACACAGATTCTTTCGGACGTGCTACACGAAAAAAAAGAATACCCAAAGGTACCCGTCATAATCTTACTAAGAATAGAATCCTACTTTCTCTTTTTTCTTTTGAAACAAGAGAAAGAGAAAATGTTTAAGTGACTGTGGTTTTTTAGGGTTAGGGTTCACTAGCCAACGTACACAATTTTGTCATTTCATTGACGGGGAGAAAGGTGTGTCGAAATTTGGTATCCCACCAAAAAACCACAAGAGAAAGAGAGAGAGTGAAAGTTAAAAGAGGTGAGGAATTTTGTTGATGCAAAGGATGCAACGAGTGAAAATAAAAATAGTTTTACTAACATGCCTTGTGCTTCAGGTGCATCTAGACGGAGAGTGAAAGTAAGGAAATCCAAGAGAGGCTTAGAATAAAAAAAGAAATTTTGGTTCCCCCTTTCTCCTCAAACCTTTCTTCCGACAGTATCTCATCATCCATAGCTCATGCACAAGAAAAACTATCATCTATCTAATTTCCTGTGTTCCCCTTTTTTTACTCTAGTGATCCTCCCCATAATGTATAAAATCCTTTGCTTCATCTCTCCTTCTTGATGCGACTCCTGTATTTTCATTTTTTTAGTTGTGTAATGTTACAAGAAAAAAAAACGTTCACAAATTTCTTTTTTCCTTTACCTTCCCTTCTCCCCACTTACTCCTGTCTCTCTTAGACATTTTACTCAAAACTGGAGGGAATGACAGTGAGTCAAATGCTCTCCTTTCACCTCCCATGTTTTTTTTGCTGTGCTACCTGGAGATTCAAATTTCTCTGCGTGACATTCCTCAGAAAAAAAAAGTTTTGAAAATGTACAAACTTTCCCTGTTTTGAAAGAAGAAAAGTCTATGGACATGGGAGCGATTTTCCGGAACATGCCAAAAATAGCATGTAAATGATTATTTATGTACTCCCTCCTCCTCCCCTCATATAATGAAATCATCAATCCTTTTGTGTACAATAAATGGCTATTATCGTGTCACTACTGTACCCAAAAAAAGTAACCACAAAAGAGTCTCATTTTTTTCATGGAAAACATGGGACACATTTGTCCCCCCAAAAAAATAATGGTAATAGTTGGCAACTTTCTCTTTTTTTCAATTTTTCAAAAAAAATGTTTTATAAAAATGTAAATATTTTTCTTACGTGTACAAAGGCTTACTCCCAACATCCTGACGGAACCAAAGGACCATGTAGACAATGTCATCTCTTGTCTTGGGAGCAATGTCACATGGCAATTCCGTCCGGTGTCCCACCACTCCCTCAATATTTTGGATTGGAACTGTAATGCATTAAAAAAATTACAAATAAAAATTAGGTTCAAGGTCACTCACTAATACACAAATAATAAAAATCATCTTCACTTTCTCTTTTCCTTTTCTAAGCAGATTACATGAAGCTTACGTCAGCTTTCACATTTTGTTTT
This sequence comes from Arrhopalites spinosus, assembly GCA_034700945.1. Taxonomy (NCBI): domain Eukaryota; kingdom Metazoa; phylum Arthropoda; class Collembola; order Symphypleona; family Arrhopalitidae; genus Arrhopalites; species Arrhopalites spinosus. The sequence goes on from JAQIVZ010000476.1 coordinate 39,058, forward strand.
CATTTTATCTCACTTTCTATATACTTAACTCTTTAAGTACAACTTTGTCTAGACGACCTTGACCAAGTCCACTTTCACCTTTACAACCTTTCGACAATACAAAATTTATGGAGAAGAGGCCTCAACGTGTTTTTTTTCAATAAAAAGAAAGCGGGTAATGAATTTAGTATAAAATATCCATTAATACAAAATCAAATACATTTAAGTGAGGATAAAGAAAAAAACCTGGCAAAGTTATTTGAGACAGATTAAGTAGTTTTCTCTTGTCTTTGAGGAAATGTAGGCGTTTAATTTGTTAGTAAGTTAAGGGTTTTGTGCGTGAAATAAAAAAAAGGGAGAAAGCTCACTCTTCTTTTTTGGGTACCCGTACAATTCTCCTTTTTGGAGGGCTTTTGCAACTCCCCACTCGTTGCCATCAGATAACAAATAAATAGGCCTGACAAATGCTTGCAAGAAGGAAATAGGATTGACGCTACATTTGTATTTCTTCAAGCTTGATAACTTTCTGTGCGTGTGGATTGTGCACGTTTGCAAGCCATAGAGAAAGGGGAGAAAAATAGGGAAGGAGGAGAGGGGGAGAGGGAAAGAAAAGGGAATGAAATGGAAAGCGTGAGAAGGGAGATTTTGAGACACAGAATGATCATGCAATGACTCAAGAGGGAGTTGATATTGCATGGTAATGCATTTGAAATCCCAGACTTTGAACTAGTGAACCACATTGCACAGGCACTAGACCTAGCACCGCAAAAAGAGGATAAAGAAAACGACGGAGAGAGACGGTCACAAAAAAAAGTATATAGCCCCACACTTTCTCCATAGATGAGAATACACCAAAGGAGAGGAAAGGCGGAGAAGAATAAGGATCAAATTCAAATACCCTCGCCAAAGTTAAAGTAGACTGTAAAGCTAAAAGCTAATGCTTAATACCAGAGAGAAAGAGAGAGAAAGGAGAAGACAGAAAAGTTAAAATGAAATGATATGGAGAAAACCAAACTTTTCTTCTCTCTTACTCAATTATTTCTGGATCGCTTCAACAAGCATTGATTACTATCCCCTCCCTTTATGTATTTACTAGAGAGAGCTATACTCCCACATTCCTATCAAGTGAAAGTTGAGCGTATAGCCCAAAGAATTTATTTTTATATGAAAGACAGTAGGCTACAGTCAAAATCAAACACCAAATCAATGTAACATTTTCTTTTATTCCAATCAGTGTGAATTCTGATTGTCCTCCTCCCAAATTTTTTTCTCTTTTTTTTTGTTTGATAAAAACTTTTGGGCTGACCGTGACTTGAAAAATTTTCAAAAATTGTTTGAAAAAGAGCAACTTTTTTTTAAATTTTAAAGACTAAAATGTAATAGGATAGAATATTTAAAATTAAATTTTTCAATTTATAAAATACAATTTATTCTTTTCAAAGAAATTATTCAAGGATTTGTCTCATCTTTTCTTCCCCTGTTTTGTCTAAAAAGTGAAAGTGGGAAATGTATGAGATAGTCAATACTCAACGAATAATATTTTGTTGGATAGTCACCCTTCTATTACATGAGATGAAGAAGATGAAGATGAGAGTTAGAGCTTGAAATCAAGAGATTGGATTTAAGAGAATGAATAAAAATAGATGGATGAGTTATATCTGTCTATAGCTGTTGTGTGCTGTCAAGGATTTAAAGATTTTCTCTCTCTTTCTTTTTCCATACAGTCAATAATGCACTGTAGTCAAGGGGAAAGAATTCAAAATGTGAAATCCATCCATTCTTTTCTCTCCTTTGAATTTTTCATTCAAAACACTTTCTCTTTTGCACAACAAGTCAATTCCTTCTCTATAGTCTATAACTTGTGCAAATATCTTTCTATTAAATTCTTTCTCTACACTTTCCCTTGTAAAATTTTCTCTATACATACACGCACAATTTTTATATGTGCGTACAACAACAGGACGAGCACAACTAAAAAAAGAAAAGGTTTGCTATTTGTCAGTAAATTTTGATATTGTCTATGTAGTGTACAAAAAAATATATGAAAATTGCACAAGTCTCAATTCAACTATGCAAGTATAAAAATTGCCGTGCAATAGCTGACAGTGTACATATATAGTATGTACGTATGCTTTTTCAATGTATGTCTCTTTACAGTGTATGCTTTTTTTACTTGTGTGGGCAGAGAAGAATATTGACTATGTAATGTGCGGTTTATATCTTCTTCTTGAAGACGCACACACAACCACAAGCCTTTCATTGTACATGTTCATATAAAGGGAAAAAAATTCTCTTCATGTGAATTCATCTTGTCGATTCCCAAACTCATAAGGAGAAGAAAGGCATTCCTAAAGAGAGAGAGAGAGAGAGGGAAGATATGCAAGTATTAAAGTTTACAATGCAACGAAATCGTTACGTGAGTTAGTGTCATGCATAGTAATATGTACAGAGTGTACATGTATAGTACTTTGCTTGTTGTCTGTATACCTGATTCGATTGCAATCTTATACATGTACAGTTATATATGGCTAGAAATAAAGAGAAAGTTTTTTTTGTATGTAAGTACATGTATAAAATTGAAGGTGTAGGAGAACGTTATGGGAGATGGGGAGGGGAAGGATGTTGAGCTTTATTGCAGATTGAAAAACTCAATTTTCCCTCCTAAACTATGCCATTTCCTTACAAAATGTTATGCATCTTTTTCGATAAAATCCTACACTTGGAATACAAATTTCCCCATTTCCTTTCTCTCACTCTACACAGAAAACCATCAGACAATACACGAGTCGATCTTCTTCCTTTTTTTCTTCTTTCTCCAACATATTTCTGAATTGGATTCTACTTCTGATTCTCTCTCTCTCTCTCTTCCTTTCCTTTGGCTTCATTATTGCCTTTCTTTTGTGTACATATGGAGAAAGTATATATGTACATATTTTATATCATTTGTACTTTCTTCTACTTTCATCCCTTGAATATGTAGAAATATGTAGTTGTATGCAGTTTTTTCAACGATTTTTTTTCACAAACTTTTGATTTTTTTTACAATATTTTTCTTTATTCATCAACTGCCCTTATTCGTGTAGATTGTAAAAATTTGTGTACATTTTTTTACATGTAAAAAAAAATTTTGAGCGTTGAAAATCCTTTTGAAAAATTATTTTATTGTTAAAATCTTAAATCTAATTGGATAATGAAAAAATTCATGTAGTGTAAAATGTAATGTTAAAAAAATGAGTCAAGTGTTGTAGGTTGTACATTTACAACATTTTTTTTCCTTGTTGTTTTTTATTTTATTTTATTATTAACCCCCTATAAAATTTAGAATCTACATGATAATATTTCATTGGCAATGGGAAAATGAGAATGAGGAAAAAGCACGGAGAAAGTCAATCTGTAAGAATTTATTGACAATTTTTTTCCTACTCCTTTCTCTCTACTTGTATAGAGTGTGTATAGGGAATTTGACGCTCTTTTGTGAGTTGATTTGAGTCTAAAAAAAAATCCCCTCCATCGTACTCGTAACCATTTCCTCATTTTATTACGAGTCACAATCCTCCCCCTCAATTTCATGCCCTTTTTTGAGCTCTTTCTCTCAAAAAAGAAAGGCTATTACGAGGGACAGAACGAGTTCATGAGTAAATTAACAATACTTAATAGTTGAAGAATTCTCTGGGTAATTGATCCTTTGTTATCTCTTTTTATATTTCTTGCTCTCAATTATTTTTATTTGTTTTTTTTCTCTGTGTATTTTAATAATGTATTTTTTATATTTTTTATTATTTATCTTTTTGACTCGCCCACAATTTAACAAGGAGAAAGTTTTTGATTTTATAAAGAAAAATTGACAAATTCAAGCCTAGTTAGTTTTCACCTTTTGCTAATTTCTTGTTGTTTTTTCTCCTCTTACTTTCTCTTTAGCTGGGCAATGATGTTAAACTCGTAAAAGGGAAGGGAGGGGTGGGGGGATATAAAAAGTCGGAAATTATTTGACTTTACGGGTGATTCAGGTTTACAACTATGAACGAGTGTTTGTATGGTCTACATGGAGCATGTAGAGTGAGGAATTGGTAATAAATGGAGGTGTATCTATAGATAAAGTTTGATGTTCTCTCCTTATCGATTTCATCATGTTAAAGAGAGGGGAGGGTTTTTTTTAATCCATTTTGAGCTCATGTATACATATAACATATATTTCTTTTTTACTTACAATTTGGTGAGGTAGGCTATGTATATTTATTTTTGTGCTTGTTACTTTTTTTTCATATATATACTTTCACTCTATCAATCCAACCTTTCCGGGCTTTTTCTTATGATGTTAGTTTTTTCTCCCACAACTTTTTCATGGAGAAAGGGATGGAGAAACATGGAAATTTTTGTTGTAGTAACTTTGTTGCATGCATGCATCTCTTTACATTTCCTTGTTAGATTTGGTTGAAAAAATAAAGAAAAAGAAAACTAGAAGCCTCGTCAAAACATTGTACGAATGTTTTTTGTCGTGGCCTCCATGAAAATAAAAGTTTATTTTTTCTACTCTCAATTCTTTTTAACTTTTTTTTACTTTCTAAAATTTTTAATGCACGAATATCCTTGCAAAAAAATTTGTTTGACCTTGAAAATTCTGAATTTTAATGTTGAATTTAAATAAATTTAATATTACTCCGTGACCAGTTTTTGTAATGTTTAAAAAATTTTACTCAAAAAATTAGAGGCTCTTAGGAGCTTAGAAATATTTTTGAGATTTTAATCTAATGAAGAGAGAGAGAAATACATTAGATTTAATTACTTTAATTTATTTTTCTCTCATCTTTCTTCGTGCTATTGTATTTGTGTGTGGTTACCTGCTGATGAGAATGAAGAAAATGTATTTTAGTTTTGAGATATGAGCTTGTCTTATTTATGAAAGGAATAGAAAAAATGAAAAAAAATTGAACAAGATTTTCCATTCTTTTTTTTTCTCTCTCTCTCTCTTCCCTTTTGATACCTGCTACTTGGCTTTCACATTTGTAATGTGAATGTTGGTTTTGGTGGTGATGAAAAAGTACAATCTATGAGTTTCTCTTTCTCTTGCTTTCTCTCTCTCTCTACATTTTTTCTTTGCGTAATAACTGTTCTGTACCCACAGACAACCAAAATTCCCTTCTTTTTTGAGTTAGGACCACAGAGAGAGAGAGAGAGAGAACGGAAGGAGCGTGCAAGAGGCAGATTAGGCAAGTGATGTGCAGAAAGATTTGCAATAAAAGGGTAATCAGTAATGTTTCAGGTTGGTTGAAGGGTCGGCTAATCGTACTAGAAGAAAAGTAGAAAGAGAGAGAGAGAGAGAGAAAGTACCCTGAAAGACACCATGTAGTTCCCTCTGATTAGATAGAATTTTCAATCTCATTTTTCTTTCTCTTTTTTTCTCTCTTATAACTATTTTTTTGACTGGAGAAAATCACTTTCAAAAATTGGATCGGGAGACAAAGAGAGAAATTCAAGGTTTGGATTTTTGTGCACATTTTTTTTTGTTACAAGTTATAACACATGCACAAAATGAAAGTAATGCATGTACATGTAGTACCCCTGTTCCACTTGCATGCCTGCAGATAGATTTATATATTTATATGTACGTGTGAACGTCTGAGGATGAGTGTTTGTTGTTGGGGTTTTTTTCAGTGATGAAGAGAAAGAGAAAGTAAAAGAGAAAGGAGCAAAGAATGAATCTTACTCAGCTTCAACCTGAGCTTTGATGGAAATGGTGAAGCTTACTTTTCGAGTTAGCCCCCGTCTAAGAAATGAATGATGTTATAAATTATCCCTCTGAAGGCCGACGCCCATTGCCCTCGCTTATCTTTCAATGGGGTAAAAGATGCCCTATGGTTAACCATAACTGTATTAGAAAAAAAAGAAAGCAAGAGAGAGAGAGAAAGGTAAAAACAACAGCTTGAGTTATTTTTCTTTCTACTCTTTATACATTTTTCATATGTTCAAAATACTTTTTCTTTCAATCCATGTACACATGTATATAAAGTACACAACCACAACCGTTTTAGCATGTCAGTGCCATACCCAGTGGTAAATTTTGGGAGATCCTTTTTTTGACGTCACCTTCTTTCTCTCTCTCTCTCTCTCCTATTTTTTTATTCTTTCCATTTTTTTCATAGTTGAGAATGAAAAAAAAGAACTTTCCACTTTTCCCTTTTTTGCTTTCCCTATTTTTTGAAAATATTTCTTAAATCCAGGGTAGCTTTGTATGAATGTGTAATACTTGTATGTATTTTTTTGTACAGTGGAAATCTATCATGTCAAGCTCAGAATATTTAACTATGTCCATCTTGTTGCATTTATATTACAAAATTTTCAAAATAATATTGTACATTGTATAAAAATACACTTTCTCTTTAAAAATAACATTGTTTACACTTTTTCAACAGATAAAAGAGAAAGACAAGGAAATCTGAGACGGCTATGAATTTACGCATTTTTATATTCTTTCAATAGAAAGTTTTTACTGTAGTTGTGTACTACATGCTTTCACTTTTCAATTAAATGGACATGTCATGCATATTTATTTGCTTGTACATATAAAGTGTATACAACTTTTTCAACAGGAAGAGGAAAAGAAGAAGAAGAGCAAATATTTTCATCTGCATCTAAAAACTACAAATATTATAAGGATACAAAAAAAAGTGAAAGTACACTTTTGAAGAAAGAATTGGAATAAAAAAAGAGGGGAAAAAATAAGTATGGATGGAAAGAAATTGACGGTTTTATATTTGTATTTATATTCACTATTTTACTATTTATGACAAGTTTCAAAATGGTTTAGACATTCAAAATTTATACAATGTCTGTACTCATCCTCCCTTCACATTTTTTGGATATGGAATATTTTCAAGTTTACATGAAAAAAGATGCAATTTTCTTTGCCTTGACTCACTGGTCACAAACACAATTTTGAGCGAGACAAGCCCCAAGAAGGGGAAAGAAGGGGGATGGTTCCTTAATCAAGCATCTTTTTCAATACAAGATATATAATATATATATATATATATATATATATATGTATACATGTACGCGTTCAACTCTGCATGTGTTTATCTAAAAGTAATAAATCAATGCGGATTGCCAGCCCTCGCCTCTCTCCACAAGCCCAAAGTACCCATGTATCTTATTTCCTGTACATGTCCTCCTCCTCCCCTTCCTTTCTTTCTCCCTCTACTGTACATAACCACTTTCTCCTACTACTCTGACACTAAGCACCTTAGCTTCCATTTTCTCCCCCCTTTTTTGAGAGTAGAACCAAACCAATAACCAAATTTCTCCCCTGGTTAGGCTACAACTGAGGGAGCTGTTAGTCTAAGTAGTGTGAGAGCTAGACATTTAATTTTATTTTGCAATTTGCAACTACAACTAAAATAATTAATGTAGTAGTGTAAGAGTGTGAGTGTAAATGAGTTGAGTGAAAGTAGTTTTTCTATTGTTTTTTATTTTTGCTGAGTTGTGATAGAGAGAAAATAAAAGGCTATTAGGGAATTTACGATCTTGCAATTTCTCTTTGAAATTGCATACTTTCTCTCTCTCTCTCTGTCTCTGTGTGTGTATTTTATCATTTGCCAAAGAGAAAATAATGAATTGGGTGATACCCCATTAATGTGATGGCGAGTGTGCAAATCATGAAGGTTTTTTTCCTTCGTGTCCAGTTGTGGTTTGGTATATTCGTATTTCGTGTACTACTATATTTTTACAAATAAAACAGTAAAAAAATAAGGTTCAGCAGGGTAAAAAGTTGTAAAAAAAAATTGGGGACAATAATAAATGTATGGGACAATAGAAGGGAAAGTGAATAAAGAAAAAATGGGGAAAGAGACATTGTCTTTTTGCCAAATAGCTAGAGTAAAAAGACATGAAGAGAGAAGAGTAGACAAAATACAAGGGAAGGGAGTTAAGTACAGAGAAAGTAATTAAAAGTTTGAAACTAATGCATTCTCAAGTAGTTTCCTCAAATGCTCATTCTCTCTCTCTCACTTTTCAGTCCTCAGCCCCTCAGCTCCCAACAATAGGTAAAGCCTTTAAATTTTATCAACTTTATGGACCATCCACTGCCACACTACACCATGTTTTATATATTTTGTGGTCTTCTCTCTCTCTCTCTGTGTCTCTATGCAGTCGATTAGAAAGTACATAGAAATATAAGCAGCATTCCTGAGCCAACGCCACCAGCTCGTAAATAATACGCGAGAGCTTTTTAAGTAACCAAGTAATATTTTGGGAAGGTGCGAGTGGAATTGAAATGAAACTCATTTCTTTACGACTTTCTTTTCCCATCCTAAGAGCACAAGAGAGAGAGACGATCATAGGTGACACGTGCATATTTACATATTCTTATACATTGTGCCTTGTACATTGTGCATGTACTAGTCATGCCAGGCCATGGAGAAAGAGTTGAAAAAAATATAGAGAGAAAATTCTTGTGTGGATGAGGATGTGGGTAATATTAAGGCGGGGGAGATATTTTTCATGAAAATTAAAACTACATCTAATGGTTCATGGTGGTTTTTATAAAACAGCCTCGCTTATTTTCTTCAAATACTGAATCCTCTCCAACTTTCACTTTCAAGTCTCAGACTTTCTAGGAATACGGAGTATAGAGATTCACTGTGTAAAATTTTTTTTTTGGGGGGGGGGGATGAATTAAATCTAAAACATGTTGTGAGAGTAAAGAAAAAACTCTCTCTCTCTCTTTCTTGCACGAACATGTAATTTTTAGAAAGAAACGATGCAATTTCTTTATAAAGTGCCTTCAGGCTCATTTTCATAGTCTACCGTAATCTCTCATTATTACAACCATCTCCACTCCTTTCTCTTGTATTATTCATGAATTTTATTTTTTGTCAATTTAATATTCTTAAAAATTGTATCATCTGGTTTCAATTAGATTGAGTACGGTATTAAAAGTTGTTATCAGTTTAAGTGTAGAGATTAAAATGTGTTCAAGATGAAGATGAAGATCTCCATAATGTATTAGAGTCAAATTGAAATTTTAAGAGAAGTTGTCAAGGTAACAATAAATTATGTTATGGATCCAACCCACGTGACTTTTAACCTTGCCAAAAAACACCTGTCTCGTGATTAAAAAATATTGCTTCAAACATTTTTCAAAATTGGTTTATCCCAAAATGAAAATGGTGACGTGTGTACAATGACAAAAATGACAAAATTCTACAAAAAAGGAAAACAAGTAATGAATCCACTTGTATCATGAAATTCATCATTATGAGAAAAAAAAGAGAAAATTTTCATTCGGAACTGCCTATACTTGTCTAGTGTCTAGTCGTCAAGATTTGATGAGGGAGAAAGTCAAATTTTTCATCCGACTGGTATTGTCAGGAAGAGTTGTACAAGAGAATCTCAAGAGGACTCGTTGAGTAGAAAGACGAGACAGAATTGGAATCGTCACTTTCTCTCTCTCTTGTACTACTACCATTTTTTTGCCTATCGTTTTCCCTTCAACTTTCTCTCTCTCTCTCTCTGTCCTCATACATTAGAGAGAAAGCCAGACAATTCTCATCCCATCATCTGCCTTATTTCCTATTTTCTACAGATTTCAGAGAAAGAGAAGCTTGTTGAGCAGTTGAGTATTACAACTTAGCCAAGACACATCCTCCTTTCCACCACCAGTCAAGTCAGAAGGAGAGAGAGAGAGAAAGAAAAAAAAACCTTTGTCACTTTTTTTTTCTACTCAGCGCAACAAAATTATCTACACTTGAATTGGTTCAATATCGAGACTTTTGGCTGTACCTCTCTGACTATACACTTTCTCTCTCTTGTATAATCCATATAAAAGCCCAGCCTTATAAATTAGAGTTGGGACACTTTCTCTCTGTGTACTTTCTGTCATTCTTTCCCCCCATTTCCCTTTTCCTTTTCTCCAAAAAACGTTTGGAGAAAAGAAAAGAACTCGAGAGTTTGAGAGTAAAGACGACTCATTCAGCCCAAGCTGTTGGGTGAAGAAAGACTAAAAAAATGTGTACACTGTATGTACACACAAAAACTCAAAAAAAGAGGGCCCATCATTTATACCAAAAATATAGTCGTCAGAGTGGATGGGAGACGAGAAAGAGGAAGGGGGGGGGGTATTTATCCAATTGTGCAACAACTCTTTGAAATTGTCATTGAATTGGAAATACCATATAGACCACCTATATGTATTATAAAGGGGAACAGAGAAAGCAGGAAAAATTGAAATCAAACATCAAATAAAATGGACCGTCTTTCTCTCTTTTTTTTAGTTTGTCTATTTCTGTTCCTGACGTAACTCTCTCTCTCTCTCTGTGTTTTGTCTCTCGAGACGGAGATTTTTTGGTGGGTAGAGAAAGTTGCAATGAAATTAAAAAGTATTTGAAAAAAACTTTCTTTTTGTTCCACTGAGCTCATTCCCTAATTATTATTTTTTTAGGAGAAAGTACAATCTAACTTTGTGGTTTATCTTCAATGTTTTTTTTGAGAGTTGGAGAGCCACAAATTCTGACTGATGAGATGAGAAAAATATACAAGAGAAAGTACATTGTCTAAAGTTAGTCCAATAAAAACTAGCCACGTTGAGAAAATGTCGAGGGGGTGAGAATATATGACACAATATAAACAAAATTTGACACTATGAAATCCTCCTCTGTATAGACTAATCAGCAACACAGAGAGAAAAAAAGAAGAAACCTATTCAAGAAGAAAGGCGGGTAGTAAAAGTAAATAGTAGTGCCTTTCTCCTTAAAGACGAGAGAGAGAGGAGAGAAAAGATAACAACTTTTAAAAGAAAAGCACATCTGTTTCATCTGCCATAAAATTACACCCTGTGCATAAATACAAGCTTTTTACGCCTCACTCTTCTGTCTATACTCATGCCTTTTCACTCTCATAGGAAAAAAAAGAGAAAAGAGAAAGGCATACGGAGATGAGTAGTTAAGACTAAGTTATGCTTGCATAGACAATGTACAATATAAATTATATGTACCTGTACAAGTTTATTTTTGTGTATACATAACATTTCACTTTTTTCTCTCTTTCTCTTTTTTTCCTCAACAAATTTCTTTCACTTTCTTCTTTTCTTTTCCTTCCTCTCTCTCTCTCTTCTATAAATATCCGTATGTGTTGTCTTGTGTTGTGTACAGTGTAGTTGGCAAAAGAGAAGGAGAAAGTGTGTATTTGTGTATGAAGGGAAGATGCTTCCCATCTTTCTATTTCTCAGTTAGTCAGAAAAGAAAGTTGAAAGTTTTCATCTCGACATTTAGGATTTATTGCTCTCCCTCCTTTTTCATTTTAAAGTTGAACAAACTAACAAGGAGAAAGAGGAGGAGGAGGAGGGTAAGGAAGCAGGCAAGTATGAAAACAGGAAGCACAAGAAGGAGCAAATAGCCGTCCCAGTCAACTCTCACTTTCCCTGGCCATAACAAGTAGAAAAAAAGTACATGGAGAAAAAGCAAGAGAGAGATACACACAACCTTGTATTTTTCTTTTGCTTTCACCATGTGAGGATGGTTTAATGTAAAGATATATATAAAAAACATGAATTTTGTTGAACTATGTGGGAGAGCACATGACAGGGGCAATAGTAAATGAATAGGTAGACATTTTGACTATGGTACCCCTCATACTCATGGTAACTATGAATGTATTAGACATGGATGCAAAAGCAAAGTGGCAGCCAACAACCTAACAAACTTTTGCAATATATTCACAAGACAACTAAACAACATTCAAGACGAGTCTGATCTGTGGGGGCAATGGTAGCAGCAGGCAGCCCCCCTCCCCTCTTTTATATCCAAAAAGAGAAAGAGAGAGAGAGAAAGAGACACAGAGTAGAAGGGAAGAAGCACCAAAAACAACAACAGTTGTTCATGTTCTTTTTCTCTCAACTTTCTCTCCCCGTCAACAGAGAGAGAGAGAGACCCAGAGAAAACTGTTGAAAGTAAGAGGGAGAGCATCTTTGAACTTGGTTGAAATGAGACATAAACATCAGCTGTGAAAAATATTTTTAGTTATATTAAATGTTAAGGCTACATCAACTTAACTGGGTTCCATCTTATACTTTCTCTCTGTATAAAATACATTGTCTTTCACTCTGTTATATGTACAGTCATGCAAATACAAGGAGCATAAAATGGCTGTAAATTTTTTAAACAATTTCTTGACTCAACAAGAGAAAGAGAGAGAGAGGGAGAGTAATGAAATTTTCTTGGTGAAAAATTGCACATGCTGTCCACATCTTCCCATGGCAGCAAGACCCCAGTAATATTTATGCGATTCTCATGAAATTAAAGTCTACAACCTAAAGTCTAAGCTAAGCAAATCAGCAAGCCATTTGCTTTTGTTATACCTTTTTCTCTTTATAAACTTTCTCTATTTTTTTATATCTACCTTTTCTCTAATCTTTAATACTTTAAACTTTCTCCCTTTTTTTCTATTTATTTCACCCACACTTTTAACTTTTCTCTCTCCCTCTCCTTTTTGGAATTGGTTTATAAAAAAGAAAGTTTTTTTGACCATTGAAAAAATAATGTTATTTTAAAGAGAAAGTGAAAAGGCTAGTTTTGTAATGTTGGGGAAATGAGCTTTTAAAATGAGTAAACTATTTTGATATCAAAAGATCCCATTTTAGCCTGAGCTTATCTTTATCATAGTTTTCAAAATAGAGACACATACAATCAACTCTGTCAATTTATAATATGAGTGATATGTATAATTATAGAATCGTTTTGTGGGTAATATATATATATGGATGTATGTATAGTAATTTCACAATTAAATTGAGCATGAGTCAAAATATATGTAACCTGATACATGAATGAGTGGCCCACTTGCCATGCCCTCACGCTATGCATTTAGGGTGGCTTAATGACAGGTAAAGAGAAGAAATTAGAATTTGATTTGAGAGACTCTCTCTCTCTCTCTGCTTATCATTTTAGGTTGGCAAGTAATAACTTTGGTTTTGTTTGTTTGCTGGCTTTATATTTCATTCATGGCCTGTTCGGCACTGATAAGATTAGGACGAAAGCATTTACTGGCTTTCCCGATAAACTCACGTTCCCTTGTGTCTTTCTCTCTAAAGGGAAAGGCTTCACTCTCTCTCTCTCTCTCTATGAAAGACGAAAGAGAGAAGCTGGGAGATTTACGATTATTCCCCTTTACCTTTACCAAAATTTCTGTACTTTATTTTGAGTGGGAAGACAAGAAAAAGCTGATGATGAGCCAGCAAAATTGTTGTACAGAAATCACTTTAGAATCCTTGAGCTTCACAACAATCCAAAGTTTTAGAAAACCAAAAGAGAAATGACCACAAGCTTCCATTTCCATTGAAAAAGACTTTCTCTCTTGATAACATTCAAAAGTGATTGATGAGTTGAGAGGGTGAGGTTAAAAGAAGAAAATAAAATTTTGTTTTGAATTTTATAATTTATTTTTAATTGTTTTTCTTATGTAAAATCACACCCTTTTAATTTTATTAACTAATTTGGGGAACCTAAAGCTCCCGTCCTTTTTTGAGGTGTCAGTCACATTAAAAATTGAATAATCCTTTCTCCTTTCTCTCTTGGTCTTTCCCTTCATCACTTCACAGTATCTTTCTTGTGGGGATAATTAAGAAAACCACAGACTTAGAGAGAGAGGGAGAGAAAGCTTGTCAAAATAATTTTGATTGGTTTGTGTATGGCAATATTGTTTTATGTGTGTTGTTATTAAATGGAGAGACTTTAAAAAATAATTTTGACAATGAATTAACATTGTTTTTCCATGTATAAAATGTACAAAATGAATTCTTGTATTCAGATTCCCCTTTCTCCTTGTCTTGTCTATACAGCTTACATATTAAATTACATTATGTGATATGATATGAAAATGATGACTAGGAAAGAAACCAAAGAGAGAGAGAAAGGGAGAAGGAGAAAGTCAGCCGTCAGTCAAATGGTATTAAGTTTTCGCAGCGAAAAGGAAATGTCATATGAGAGAGAGAGAAAGCGGGGGTTGGGAGGATGCCATGCAACAGAGAGAGAGAGAGAGAGAGAGAGGCTTCACAACTTGAATTTAATTAATCCAGCTGTCTTTTATCTGCCTATGTATAAAGATTCCATCTGTTCGTTCTCGGAAGGATTTAAAAGAAAGAGCACGTCTCTCTCTCGAGTATGAAATGCTATAGCTTTATTTTTTCATGTAGAGAAAGAGAAAGCCTTTTATTTTGTTTAAAAAGATTCTATTTATAACAAAATGATTGTTTGCGGATCAACTCTGAGATTTGTCTATTGTTTTTTTTTGTACAACAAAACAAGATTAAATATTACCAAAAAAAAGCTTTCTCTTTTTAGACGACTCGATGATTTTATTAACAAATGTCAATGGCTATTGTTTCTTTTTTTTTAAAAAAAAAAGTTTGAAAACTTTTTTCTTTGAATTTTTCTTTATTTTTTTCCCCCAAGTTGATGATAATAAAATAAGAGAAATGAGAATAACAAAATTTGTGAATTTTGATCAAGACACTTTAATTGAAATTAATTATAAAGTGACAATCAATACTTGTACAACAACAACAACATTCTCACTTTCACTTGTTATACATGAACACATGTTTTCTCTTTGACAACTAATATGAGAACAAAAAGGGGAGAAAGTTTTTGTTGAGTTTCACTTTGAGTTGATGAAAATGGAGCATGTTTTCACGTGCTAAACTGTCATTGATATTCTCTCTCTCTCTCTCTCTCTCTCTCTTTCGCTTTCGCCAGTATTATTTATCTACTTTCTCCACTATTAGATTAGTACACCAAAGTATTAAAAACAAGCTAATAATGTTTGACAAATGTTATTTTGTGTGACATTATGAAATCCTTATCGAGAGCGAGAGAGAGAGAAAGTGGAGGAGGAGGAGAGAAAGAGAAAGTTTTGTAAAAACAAAAGTGCAAAATTATGTATATACACATGTATGAAAATTAGATGACACACTTTACATTTCCTTCATCCATGCTACATGACATTTAAAAGCTCAACGAAAAATCTACTAATCATAAATTAACCCACATCCTTCCCTTACACATTGTGCTTTTACTATATAAAATATTTTGAATTAATTCACATTAAAAACTACACTGTAAATAATTTAACATGACCTCAACATTATTTTATTTCATTTTTTGGGGGGTTTTCCTACACTAAATAAAATTAGGATTGAAAATAGGTAAAAGTTTATTTTTAATACTTTCTTTTTTGGTATAAATAAGAATGGCTAAAAAGAGAAAGGGAGAAATCCATTTATGCATGTCCAAATAATAATTATTATGAAAAACGCTCAATATTCCAAGGATGGAAAATTTAACTTGAGCAATTTAGAGTTTATACTACTCTCCGTGTTTGTGTTTGAGCTTCTCTCTCTCTGAAGAGAAAGGAGAAGAAAGAGAAGGGGAAACTAGTAACCTGTAATTTCCCCCAAAGTTGAGTTTCTATTTTTTTCTAGCCCTACCAGGCTATTCTCCCTTCCAGTTTACTCTCTCGTTATGGCTTAATTCGTCTTCCACTTGGGTCTCCACTATAACTTGGTTAGACATGAGTAAAGGGAAATAGCATTGGTGGTATTGAGTCTTTGCGACAAGGTTGACTGTTGACTTTCTCCCATTTTCTAGCTTGCTCCAGCATTCTTTTTTACTCTATCAAGAAGAAAAAAGAGAAAGCTTACTCTGTTACAAAAAAACCCATAAACCATATAAAATAGTACAAGATATAATACATAAACTTTCTCTTTTTCTGTGTACTAATAAATCAATATTTTATGCTTATTCAGCATTTAGTAAGAAACCCCCCCCCCCAATTTTTTTCCTCTCTCTCTCTCTCTCTTACAAAACACTAAATCCCTTTCTCTTTCCTTTTTTAGAGTAACTTGAACAGATTTTATTTGGGGGGTAACGAGCATTGACTAAAAAAAGGGACAAAACTTGAACAAGAGAGACGGTGGTTTTTTTTGATTTCTCAGAAATAGTCTCAATTGAGTGTAATAAAACACACAAAAAATTGTATACAAAGACAAACTCACAGGGTTCTTTTGTCTTTGCTGTAGTTATTAAAGCCAAAAATAAACAAGAAAGTTTTCGAGTGAAAGAGAAAGTTAAGATTTTAGGGGATGAGATGGAGAAAGACTGAGGCTATCATGTCTGCTTAGTTTTATAATGTTATAAAATAATATCATTTACACTAGAGGAGGTGGACAGAAAGGTAAGAGAGAGAACTTCATGGGCTGATTCTGACGATTAGTCTTTATCAAGTCGACTAAATTTGCATAAAATGAACAACCTCAACTTCCAACCAAGGCAACAATAACCAACTTGATATGTACATTCTAACAAGCTACAGGGAGACAATTTTATAAAGAAGAATGATACAAGAAAATCTTCCCCTCTCTCTCTCTCTATGTATGCATACCCATAGACTAGAAAGTAAGGGAAAGCTGTGGAAAGGGAAAGAAGGGGAGATGACATTACAAGAGGAAAAGACTTTTCCTCTTTGGTGGCTGTAATTTGTTAATAGAAATTGAGAAACAATGGAAAGAGATGGGATTTTGGCTATTCTTAAGACTCAAAGGCAAACCCAGGGTTTTACACCCGAATCTTAATGAGATAATGAGGTTTGTCGCCCCCCCCCCCCTTCTAAAAACTGAATACCAAAATCTCTCTTTCTCTCTCTCTCTCTCTTCTTTCTTTACTTTCATTTTCTATCTTTTCGTTTTATAATCTCAATCCCTTAAAATTCTTTGTAAGCTCTCTTGATAATATTTTCAATTTAATTCAAAATTTCTTTTAAGTCAAGTCAAAGTAACCAAGTTTTTTTTTGTAAAATTTTGAAATTTTTGTTTATTTTACAAAATGTTTAATAAAAATAAGAACCCTACTTAACTCATTGAATTTATTTATTTAGAGAAAGAAGGTGAAAAATAAAGTGATCAAATTCACGCCAACACCAAAACCAACTAACAAGTCTTAGAGGGGGTTCATTGGTATAATCAAAAAAAAATATACCAAAAAGTTTTTTTTTTGGCTTGTACTCACGCGCCTAAAAATAAAGTTATTATTTTTAATAACAATTTTTGGAATTCATCTATTTTATTTACAAGAAAGGTTTACAAAAAAAAGAAGTGGGATTTAATTCATATAATCAATGAGATGGCAGCACAAATCGCCATTTCTTTTTTATTTTTTTCACTATACTTTCACCTCACTGTAAAATCGTGTACTGTGGCCATGACGAGAGAGAGAGAGTGAAACACACGAACGATGCGATATAAGTGAGCGATCAGTCGTCACTGCAATTATGAAAATTACGAATTACGTTCTTGTCCAGCCAAAACTATTGTCTTTATACATATTACAATTTATTCTACATATTTTTTTACAGGTATAGTCTAAAAAAACTCAATGTAATAATAGCATTGAGTTCTCTCCATTTTACACTTGAGCCTTCGCACTCTCCTTGATGGCATGCAAACACACAACTTGAGAGGGAGAGAGAGAGTTTAATTCGAAAAACTTTTTACCCCCATGCCAACACACATTCAATATTACACACATATGTATGTACATTACATGTTATTTTGTACTATAAAGTAGGCTTGACATTTAACATGGATTTTATACACATACACTTTTTTTCTCTTGAGTTCAACTTTCTCTTATAAGACAACAGAAAAAAAACTTTTTATAATATTATGCGTACATCTATAACCACTAACTTTATGATTTGCCACCATTTTCTTGTGTTTTATACATGTATGTTGAACAAAAAAAAACGTGTCTACAAATTGACAGAGTACACATTAAATTAATTTTTTTGACAATGAGTCACTCTTGTACTATTTGTTTTAATAAAAATGTATAAATAATTTATCATAAAAATTCTCATAAGTGGAGAGAGAGAGAAGTGGACAAAATGAATTAATTTAATTGTATCGATTTAACCCAGCCAAAAGAGAAAGAGAGAGAGAGAGAGAGAGAGAGAAAGAGAGCCAAAGGGTAAGAGATGAAGAAGATGTCTAATTAATTGTTGAGCTTCGATTCCAAGAAGTTTCAACTCCCTTCAGTCAATTTTATACGTATAAAAGGTATATGTAGTGAACTATACTCGTACATGTACAAGATGTTGACAGTATAAGCTCTTTTGGAAAGACTACACTTGGAATTTTAGAATATTTGGCTTGTCCTTGTACTCCCTCCCTCCTATCCTTTGCACTCTGACTAACCTCAATCCTCTCAACTCTCAACCTTTACGCCATTTAGACTATACAGAGAAAGTACAAGAGGGAGGGAAGGAGGGAGGGAGGAGTGTATATAAAACTACTTTGGTACTGAGTAAATAATCAGAATGAAACGAAAGGAAAATTTCCTAGACCTTTCTCTCTCCCCACTCTCTCCCTCTAAAGTGTAAATATCTTGCCTTGTAAAAGGTGAAGAGAGATTATGGAGGGAACTATCGACAAGAGAAAGCAAGAGAGAGAATAAAGAAAGCCGGGGCTGGTGTGTGCAGTGAATGTGTGCTCGAAATTGTCTCAAGAGTGAAATTGCTACCACCATTGGATAGTCTACATGATATAAAATGGTTCATTTTAGTTAACTATAATTTATGTATATACTCGTACATGTACATACACAATGTGTGTGTGTGTGTTTCCCAGCTCACTATCATTTGTTAAAAAGTTGGTTAGACTAAAGTGAGGACGAGGCGTCAAGTTAAGAAGTTGGTTCCAAACAAAGGGGAGAGGTTAGAGGAGTGTAGTGTGTACAATGAAGGGAAAGCTTATTTTCACATGAGAAGGGAAAAGAAGAGACGGGTAACTGTTTCTTATAAGGGCCTTTCTCTCTCTCTCTCTCTCTCTCTCTCTCTCTCAAGTAAAATGTGTGCCTCTTGAGTCTGTACAAAAACTTGTACGTTTTATAGGCCAACATTTCTCTCTCTTTTTTTAGTACAGTGTTAAAGCAAGAGGGGGCTATAGGGAATATTGAGAAGAGGATTTACAATTGAAATGAAAAGCTCTTTAAAACTACTACACATACTATCCTCCCTACCTTCACTAGGCAATTGGAGAGAGAGAGAGAGGAAGAAAGGGGCTGGAGAGTAGATATGGCTTGCCTTGTTCCCAGTGATAAATTAATGTTTCATCAATCCAAGTGAAAATATCAATTATTTTCTCCTGTATATTTGACGAGGCATGATGCACAAGTTTAATCTTATGCACCATCTATTAAACTATAGGCTAGAAGAGTATGTACATATATATTTTGAATTCCTGAACACTATTTTGATTACTAGTATACACTTAAGCTTGACTACATATTGTAAATTGTGGGAGGATGACATTGAGCATATTGCGATGACTCAATTAGTATTAAGTCTGTCAGTGAAATTAATTACTTAGCTACTCTCTCCCCCTCTCTTTCTCTCAAAATTTGGACACTTTTCCTATACTTTCTATTTCCTTATTATTAGAAATACAAACTACTTTCTCTCTCTCTCTTCATTTCGACTGGAAGAAAGGTCTAGCTTTTTGCAATGTTTACTATACATAATTTGTGTGATAGTACTTTTTGGCTTAATTTCTCTACTCAGAAACATTTTGAAAAAAGGGAAAGTGAGGGAAAAGTCAATAGGAGCTTTTAAAATTTTCAAATGTATAAATTAACATGGAGGAGATTATACATGTTTTTTTGACAACATATGGGAAAATATTATGTGTACAAGAATTTTGTGTAGGGATACTTTCCTTTTTAATTTCCTTTTTTTCTCTTGTATGACCAAAAATCTCTCTCTCTAGTTTTTTGATGAGTCTCATTCTCATGTTTGTCTATTGAATTATATAATAAGTTCCTTGATTTAAAAACTAAAGTATTTTTGAGTAGGAGGAAATGTTAAAATTACCTTTTTTGGCCTCATTCTCAATATGGCTCTTCTTCAGTCCATCAGCACTGATGATTCCGGGTAAGAGAATGAGGAGGACGTAGGCAAGATTTGCGAGACTCATGTTGACTCTCTCTCTCTGTATGAATATTTTCTAGTTGATTGATTAACAATTTAAAGAGTTATCTTCATTTTTGATGGTATCCGGACATAAAATAAAATTGCCTACAAAATAGCGGAAGTGGTAATCATCCGTCTCCGCTCTCTCAGCACATTTCAAATTACACTCTTCCCAACAGCCATTTTCCCATTTATAAAAAACATCATCATCTACTCTCAAACTAGCCTCAACGAAATTATGGATGGAGCTTGAAATTTTTGTCTTTCTCTTTTTTATTTTCACTATTTATTTTTCCACAATGAAGTAAACACTCTCTATACAATAAAAACTATAGTCACATGGTCAGTGAAAGTTTTTTTTTCAATTTTGTTTCTTTGGCACGGAACAAAATATTTAATTTTTTTCAGTTTTTTTTGAATAAAAAATAAACAGTTCACAGGGTGAAGAATTTTGTAGAGAAAGCTTTACAAGAAGAGAAAATTTCGGTTACCCCACTTAAAAGAGTGAGAGTTCTACAGTATATAAATATAAATGGACGATGAAGGGAAAAAGAGAAAACATTTTTTTTCTTGCCCCACTTTCACTACTACTCTACTCACTTATTGTCTCTCTACAAAATTTATATGAGTGACCATGGTCCACTATGGAGGACACTTTGCAAATTGTCCCGTTTCCTTCCATATTCATCCCCTCTTTTTTCCCACTGTGGAGTGTCGACAAGCACAAAGAATTGTGGAGGGAGAAAGTACAAATAGTAAGTGAGTGGCTGGTGTTTTTTTACATGGAGAAAATATAAATTTCTATGTGAAGGGATTTGTGTTTGTTTTCTCTTGTCAATTGTCCAGTGAAAGGAGAAGTTTTTTGCCAGTGTTTTTTGTGTCCACTAAAAAGAGAGAGTGGACTCAACTGGAGACTCACAGGGATGGAGGGAGAGATGGAGACGTCAAGCGGCGTGGTTGAATAAAAGTTTTACATGTGTCACGGTCACCATAAAGTCACGCTTCATTGACTCAAATTCAAATGTTCTTTTTCAACAAGGCGGAATGATGGGAGAGATGAGAATAAGAGAAAGCACACAGAGAGAGAGAGAGAGAAGGGGTACATGGAGATGGGGGGTGGATTTGTGTTTGTGGGTATGTCAAATGTCTTTCTCCATTCTCTTTTGTATATTCATATTTTTCAACTTTCCCATCTCCAATTTCCAACATCCGGACTAAATTTTTTTATTAATATCTAACATTTGAACCCACAAAATACACACAATATATATTTATATATATATATATATGTCTACACACGAGAGGCAGACAACACGTCCTTTGTCTCTAACTTTTATTCCCCTTTCCAATTTTTATTGGACAAGAAACATTTTTATATGGTGAGACACAACTTTCTTTTTTTTATACTCCCTCTCTTCTTTCTCTTTTAACAGCTGTCAAGTGAAAAGAGACAATATTTTTGTCTGTGAACATGGAGAAATTTATTTTTTTAAAGCTTTTCTTGTCAATCAATCAACGTTTATTTTTTTCTGTAAGAATCTTGTTTAAGATATTTATTTTTTATTGGATCATGTTTTTATACATTGACCACAATTATTTTTAGAGCACTACTATCTACTTTAGAAATTAATTAGAATTTTAAATTGTTCATTAGAATATAAATTTTATAATAAAATTATTTTTTAAACTTTTCACTCTACGCTCACTTTTTTTCTCACAACAAATGACACTGCAAATTTTAATTGTTTTTTTTTAGTTTTGTATCAAGAGAAAGTAAGAGAATGGGTAGATTTTAGAGGAGAATGTGTGTGAGATGCGTACGTTTTGATGTTGATGGGGGGTTGTGTAGTTTCAACCGCTGTAACGTGGGCCAAGTCACTCAGCCTACTAAAATTTTCCTTCCCATCGCTTTGCCTTTTGGCTTTGAGTTCCAGTTGGGTGCGCGTCCTGCTTCTCTCCCTCTCTCTCCTTTCTTTGTCTACTGCGCCGCTTTTTCTGTTTATCCCCAACTTTTTCCCTTTTGTATATAATTTGTTGAAATTTTCAACTTGAAAAATTTGAGAAAAATAAAATTTCTCAAATTTTTGTAATTTATTTTTCAAGAATTGTCTTAACAAATCATTTTTAAAAATTTTAAATAAAAATTCTTTGACAATTTCAAAAAAAATCTGGCCAAAATATTTTTACTACGAAAAACTAAAGCCGTATTCAAAAAAAGCTGGTGAATACATGAAAATTGCATTGAAATTTTCAGCCGAGGAGAGAAAGAGAGATGAAAATGCATGGGCTATAAAGACACAAGTGGTAGAAGGATCAAGTACAAGTGACGTTGCCTCCGCCTTCCTCTCTCCATTCTCCACCGCTCCCCTTGTTCCTATGGACCCATTCAACATGTGGTTTAATCCTTTGCCTTCCCAAAATCTTCTTATATCTAATATTCTTTTTTTTTCCTCAAAAATATTCCCTAACATCCACCCACAGCCACTTTTTTGTTCCCTTTAAAAAACTACATGAAAAAGATAGAAGCCTCAACCGACAATTTGAGTTTTTTTCTTGCATTTCCGAATGTACAAAAAACTATACCTATAAAATACATAGACAATTTTTTGTCTACATATACAAAAAAAGAGGGAGAAAGTAGAGTGAGGAAAATGATGATGGAAAAGATGGAGTCCACATATTCACAAGCTGAGAAACCAAGTGGGTTGTGCACAGAGAGAGAGAGAGAGAGAGTCGGTAGAATAAAAGGAGTAACTCTATAAATTTGTCTATAAAAAAAGTACAGAAAAAAGGTATAATATATATACACATGTACATGTATAAAGCATGTACTTTCCAAGTGAAAGTTGGCTCCAACATCATACATCTTGAGGACAGAAGGTGCCTCTCTCCCCTTTTCTCTTTATAAGTCCCCCGGACCCATACAAGAGGTAAAAGTATGTATAGGCAATATGTTTCGTTTCTTTATATCACCCTTCTCCCCCCCCCCCCTCTCCCACTTTCCCCTTCTTTCTCTAAGACTATCAAAACTGCAGGCGGTGGTGTGTGGAGTCTGGCACACTCTGAGTGTCTGGGTGCATAAAAGCGTTAGCACAATGAAGAAGTGGTCATCGACAAAGACAATGAGAAGTGGCTTCCACTTCTCGCCTCATATATCTTCATAATCGAGCTGAGGATCAAGATGACTGAATGAAATTTTACCGGGGACACACACCAAAGAGAGAGAGAGAGGGAGAGTTAGAGATGGAGCCAAAGCCAGAAGATGTGTGGGCTCTGGTTTACACTGAGAATCTTTGGATCAACTCCAACCTCTCTCTCTCTCTCTAAGACTATTTAAACTCACAAGACAAAAGCGGGAGAATGAGAAAGTCGTAAAATTTTACTTTTACAAGTTCCCCACCCTCCTATTTCCCTGGCCATTTTCATTTTCATTTTCTCTTTTCTTCTCTCTCTCTCTCTCTCTCTCTCTCTGTGTCCTTAACTTTCACTTTTATTTTCGAATCTGTAAAAATCCAAATCCTCTGCTTCTGTCTATTTCTTCTTTTTTTTCTATTAGGTAGCCAGAAAAATTAACAAGTCAGTGGCAGATATTTTTGCCTACCCTCCCTTTCTCTCTCTCTCTTTCTCTTTGGCTTTGTGTGTGCCACAAAAGTTTGGGATATTTTATTAAGTGTATAAAATTTTGAAAATTTAATAAAATTGGAGAAAGTTTTTTTATAATAAATTCTTTCCTTAAATTTTTTTTTATGAAAAAAAGAATCAAATTCTATATACTTATAGATTTATAAATAAACGTTGGTCAATTATGGCCAGAATTTTTTTTTTGTGAAAGAGAAAACGTTGCCATAAAAACGTTTTTTTGAGAGTAGTTTATTTTTTGAATAAAAAAACTTTGTAATTTTATTGACAAAAAATGGCCAAAATTCAACTATGACGTCGATGTTATACATAAATATTTTTTTGTGTGTATAATTTTAAGAAATAAACAAATTTTTTTTATAGTTAATTACCTCAATTTACCTGTCGTAAAATAATGATTGGTTGCACAAAAAAAAGAACAAGATTTAAAAATTACATGCATGATCAAATTTAACCATAACAAAAATTATCTATAAATAACAGTTTATTTTATTCAATAAAAAGAAAGAAGGAAGTTTTGCTAAAGAAATGTCAAAATTTTTTTCCTTTCTCTGTTTCGAGAGAACAAAAAGGAAAAAACCTTTTATTGTATTTTCATGCAGGTAATAACATGAAAATTTTTGGAAGAATCCACCCATAAAATTTCAGGAGAATAAAAAAACACAATTTTTTTTGTTCATGAACAGGCCCCACTAGACGTGCCACCTGTTCCGGGATTTTTTTCATGTGGAAATAGTGAAAGCTCCACGCTCCTGGTTTGCATATTCTATTGACCATGATTACTTTACGATTACACAGAGCAGTAGAGGGGATGAAGCCAACCTATTGTAATTTCATGGACTCCATTTACTACATGGAGAAAGCTGGCCCAAACTTGAGGCCTTTTTTGTCCATAGAAAACGAAAGTTGAAAGAAGTAAAAGAGAAAGTCAAATGTGTAGATTTTAGATAATAATTTTTTCCATTTTACATTCTCCAAAATATTGAGTACTTTCTCTTTTCTCTCTCCACTGTAAATGCAAATTATTGTAGTGTGCCTCTTGGCGTGAGCTAGCCATTTAAAAAGAAATTATATTTAGTGTGTTGTATATTAAATTTGATCGAGATATTTAAAGCTATAAATTTTGAAAAAGTGAAGCATCAAAATGGACTAAAATCTACACAAGTCTTGTGTAGTGATAGTCATACACATGTAAATTTATGGCTAATTTAATACAATCAAGACTCTCTAGTGTATCTGTACGTACTCCCGTATCTGTAACAAGGAATAGAAGCTTGAGGCAAAAAAGTCTATTGTGCAATTTTGTGAAAGATAACATGTTTACATTTTCAAGCCTACAAAATTTGCAATCATCACTTTCCCTTTCTCTCTCTCTCTCTCCACCAATCACAGCGACTATATTATTTTGTCAGAATATTATTTTGCAAAAGGGGGAGAAAACAATTGCGAAAAAAATTTTTCTTGGAAGAAAGTTTTGAAATGATTTTTTAATTTATTAAAAAATAATAAACTAGAATAGAATAATAGAGATAGAGTTCATTAAAGAAAATTAAAAGATGAAAGAACTTTTCCCAAACGCCAACTGTCTCTTGTCTTTTTTCTCAACTGGACATGAGAAAAGACCAAAATGATGACTTTCTCTTTGTCGTTTTTCTGAGTTGGTTGGCATGATTTTAAGCACGTCATGTGACTCTTTCATTATATTTAGCTATATCATCATTCTACTAAGAAATTGTGTAGTAGCTAAGGGAGATTCGTCCTCATATTTTTGATTGGTTGGCGCTAGCTACTCCCTTGAGGGCCTCTCTCTCTTTGTATAAGAGAGAAAGTGTAGAGTGTGAAGATGAGATGGTTCAAAGTTATTCTTTTCTCCCCCTCTCTCTTGTTCTTCATCTCTCATTTGAGTTTATTTTCTTGCACACATTTCTCTCTCTCTCTCTCTATGGCTATGACTACACTTTTTGGTGCAATATTTAAACCTTTTGTTCCCTTTTCAAAAGAGAGGGAGCAAAACAATGGGGCCATTGTGTGTCTGAAGCTTTTCCGACTGCAATGAATTAAAACTTTATTGAAAGGAATCGCTCCTACTTTCTCTTCAAAAAAAAAGATTCTACTCCGCCTCATTTCCTGCTTTCTTTTTTTTCGTCAGAGAATGATGAGCTCTGAGATGGTTTATACACAATTTTTTTTCATGTGACTTTAACCTTGTGAAGATTTGAAATATTTTGGATGCATCAAAAATCATTTTTATTCTTTATAGAAAGAAAAACTTCTTTGGTGAAATTTTATTTAGCAAGGAAATATTGAGAATTCTTTGAAGAAAGCAGGAGGAGGGTGGGAGGAGCGGCTTGTACTGTCAGGAGAATTTTCTCTATCTCGTCTAATGTAATCTGACTTTCCCTCAACAAATTCCTCACTATTCAGTCATTCCAGGCATGATACAGGAATATATGATAGATGAACAAATATTAGACTTGACAAGCCCCAAAAACGTCAGCATTAAATATTAAATTTAGCATCTTCTCTCTCTCTCTCTCTTAGTCTTGGGGAGAGAATTTTGTCTGTAATATTTCAAATATATTATATTTTCTTGCTTTAGTGTTTTACGAGGAAATGTTTAAATTAATTTTTGTTCTCTTCTTGGAAGTACATTTATTACTATTAGCTTTTTTGCTCATTAATTGTGCAGTTACTTTTTTGTAGAAATATTTTTAATTGAGATACCGTATTTTCTCGATTAGACCCCCGGGGGCTCTATTTATTCCCCCTCCCCTGGACCTGGGGCTCTATTAGAGCATGGGAATATATTGGGAGGGGGGGGGGGCTTTATTAATTCAAAGTTATAAGTGAAAATGAATACAAAGCCACATATTTCAAAAGTAATATTCTTTAG